>JABUQX010094122.1:0-42500 GCA_015478945.1 Trachelipus rathkii
TCTCTCTTCTTCTATAATCTTATTCATATAAATTTATATATTCATCATATATATATTATTCGTATATATAATTATATAAAATATATTATCTATATAATTATATACTATGTATTATATATATATATATATATAGATTATATATATATATATTATTCTCTTATATTATTCTATATTTATATCTATATATCATTATAATAATACTATTAATATATATATATACTATATAGTATATATATATAATATTATATATATATCATATATATTGTAAAATGATATATAAAATGATATATATTATACTATATATATATATATATATATATATATATTATATAGTTACTATATTATTATATATATATTATATATATATATATAGTATATATATATATCTCGTGTTAGCTATATATATATTTTTAGTATATAATTAGTCATATATGATTATATATATGTAGATATATATATATTATATTTACATATACTATATATATATATATTATATATTATATATATATATTATTATATTATATAATATATATGGGAAAAGATTTACCATTCATACGGAGCTTCGTTCCGTATCGTAGATAACCTGAGCCGCCGCTGAACGTCATAGTGCCAACGTCAGATCTTCATGGGTCACGTTTGCTGTGAAGTAAGAAAAGTTGCGTAGCATTACGCTTGTATATATAATACGTAATAATATATACTATTTCAATTAGTTATATACTATATAATCATTTTACGTTATAGTTTATATATATAATATAATACTTCTGATACATCATATAGTATATATATATATATATATATATATATATATATATATATCATACTATATATATAGTAAAAGTCAAATGTCCAAATATGGTTTTGATTTATTTTGGGTACGAATAGATTGTTTGCGAATAAAATGTCCCAAAAGTACTCATTTTGGGATCTTATTAGTTTTTTGGGGTATATTCATAACGAATACCATAGGGGAAACCGCAAAATGGCGGCAGTCGGGGTCTCTCGGCCTCTAGGTGGAACTAAGGGGGGGGACTAATCCCCCTCCGGGATGGTCTCCGGACCCCCGCTCTTTGGTCCTTGGGTGTCGCGGGGTTCTCGACCATCCCCTCCGGGTGTATGAAACGTCCCTTTCAGCCCCCTTCGTCCCCATCGGCTCGAGCCCCCCCTAAAAAGGGTAATACTCCATTTTAGGGGGCTCCTTGACTCACTGTGCGGTAAAAAGTACCTAAACTTTCACTGATTCCACTGTGCTCGTAAAACTAGCCTAGCTTTTAGCTGATATACGTTTAGTAGCTGCCGGTAAGTAATATGGCCTTATTGTACGTTTATGTAGTTTCGGCATATATATCATATATATATTATATATTATCTATATATATATTACAATACTTATATTTCTATATAATTATATATATAGTATATATATATATATATATATATATATATATATCATACTATATATATATATACGTCAACAAGTTTGGCAAAAAAATACAATTTACCATGTCAAAATAAGTTAAATTTCTCTTTCACTTTATTAAACTGAAATGAAATATGATTATATAAATCTTTTTCTTACTAATACTTTACTTCAACATTGCAAAACAGGCAATATAGGACTTTCAACATGCCTATTTAAATTATTTTTTAAATATAAGCGAACTTCAAAACTAAACTAATTCGATCAATAGTCTCACGGGGTAAAATAACTTATCATGATAAAGTTAAAATTAATTTCCTATACTAACTTTAAGCATTGTCATGTAGTCTAGTTTTATTACATAATATTCCGCCAAAAGAGCGAAGATTTTCAAAAGACTATTCCAAACAGACGAAATTACTATATATATATATTATATATCTATTACTTATATTTTATAATATAATATTATATATTATATATCTTCATTATAATATTATATATATATTAATTATCTATATTATATACTATATACTCTATATATATCTCCGCTATTCTGTAATATACGCAGTGTGACGACAGAGTATAAAGCCCTTACGCAAACCCACGTCACAGTATGACGTCACGCATTCATTTCAGCTATACGTACATACGAACGAAGCTTCAGATATAAAATTATAAAATGCCATATATATATATTATATATATATATATATATATATATAATTGATATATATATAGTATATATATATAACTTCTATCTTCTCCCTGGTATCACTTAGACTTCTATTTTAAACAGATATTATATACTATTATACCTATATATATTATATATATTTAAAATTGAATATACAAAAATTTATTAAAGTAAAATAAATGCTATAATTCATGATGAAGAATTAAATTATCTTATTTTTTCTAATTAATCTTTTAACTATAATAGTAAATTGCCCTCTTTATTTACAATATACATCACGACATAAAATTTACATTTTCGTCGAACATACGACTTATTCACGTGTCACATACAACTATGACATGCCAATTTTTCCAAGGACAAGAATATTTTGTTCGCCGTTCCAAAAAGAATCTCACAAGTTTTTGCTTTATTGAATACCAAAGATGTTTCCAATTTTTGTATTTATTATAAATCAGCATTCTTCGTTACTCCATTCAAATCTACGTACAATACAGCTTTCAATTTATAACACTTACAAGACTAGTTATATATTCTCTCTTCTCTTAAGCATCTCTAAAGTATAAGTTCCCTAAACTTCGCAGATGAAGTGACCTATAACATAGATATTTACACGTATGATGTTATATATATAATAAGTGAAATGACGTATCTTAGTCTTGATAAGGTGAAAGAGTATTAACTTGTCTTAGAGAATAATAGAAAAATATTGTAAATTACAGTTACTGATAAATTAAATTCTAGAGTTTATTTTTGTGAGATCATAACTACGAAAAACACCCCTAAATAACCATATCCATTATCCTGAATTGGATAAATTAACGGTAATATAAAGATAAGATTATATAAATAGAGGTTAAAAGTTTATTCTCATAGGATACAACTTCTCACAATTACCAATTATCAGATATATTTATAATAGTCCTGGGTAGAAAGCGTATAAGCTTATCTCCATTAGATAGATAAAACAAGAAATAAGAAGCGCGAATTTGTGTGTAAGTTACGCTTTTACCATAAGATAAAACCTCGTGTAACTCTTTATCTCTATAATTGATCCGATGAGTGATAGAGATATAATATAATATGTCAGTTACAAAGTAGAGATTTTATACTCACAAGCGGGATTTCCGACACACTTGGACTCTACGTGAGACAGTTTCCGCTAGAGTTTTAAACAGTATTAAACTAATCTCTTAGTGGTAGTGGAAGTAGCGTATTTAATAATATACTCTATATACTATTATGAATCATATCATAATTTATATATAATCATTCTAAATCTTGATGCACGGCTACGATACTGTGCTCGCCGATAGCAATGGTCAGCTTCTGAGAGCTAAGGCGACTCTCACTATTATATGCTTGACTGTTTTGGTACTCGGATGGTGCCACCGGATCCATCTACTAATTATATGGTGAGTATATCATTAAACGTTTATTTATATCACCATTTACATTTTCTGCAAAGTCCACCATTTGCAGGAAAAATACTATAAAAATTAGGTGCATCACAAGACAATAAAATGGAGGGATAACGATTTAAAATGTGAATGTATTTTGACCGTGTCTTCACTCAATTACTTCGGTATGCTCAGAGTAGTTCGAGTTCAAAAGTTTCCTCAATACAGGAACACTTAACATCTTACAATATAACGACTTTCGGGCTTCATATCTACACTCTTATACTATAAATCTCACCCCTTTCCAACTCTCCCTGAAGATTCTTTCCACCCCACTTACTTAATTCAAAATAATTCTTCACCGTGTGTGAACTTCCTACCCGACTCTTCCGTTTCTCCCGCTCCCCCGAATATCTCCATTCCATCCACCTTCTCTAGAAGTCAGATAGCTATCTGATTTAATCCACCTGGCGCAAGCCTGGTATTGACCTAAGATACTCTTTGAACATATTTATGGTCGTGGATCGTTCTCGCGAAAATTAGAGTGGACTGGATCCACGCAAGTGGAACCATACGAGACATATGACCCCGCGTGAGACTGAATGTTAGAAGGTCTACTCTTAGGCAACGGAATTCGCAAGAGTCGTTTCAACGAATTTACACATTATTATGATTAAGTCTGCGTGTGTATTTAAGCTACTTTCAGAAAATGTATAATTAATAGTTATTAAACCTCTGCATGTTGGGAAAAAAACGCTGAAATATTTATTTTCTCACTTTCTCCTTTTTGGTTTTAATTATTTTGCGTTAAGATTTTGGTAACCAACATGTATACTAGATTAATTAATTACTTGATGGACTAAAACGGAGATTTAACAAGATTCGCTACAACTACTGGGAGCTTGGAGTCATAACTCTGCACTATTAGAACTGCCTCACAATGGAACAACACCATTATTTAGCTGTATTTTACTATCCACCTTTTAATTCCATCTTCCTTTGTTTTTATCATTTTATATTTATATTAACTAGCTTAATTAATTCATTCATTCTACTATCAAGATCATTAAGACTCTTTCATATAACTTCATGTTGTATAACATTTCACTCAATATAAATTATAGTAACATTTTCCGTACTGTGTACTATTCATCTCCTTATTCCCCTTTTCCGCAAACTCTCCATGCTCCAAACTCCAATATATAATGCCTACCCATTTGTCAGTTGTCTACCTAGGCAAACGTGATTTTTTGTTCTCTCTGAGCTTGCAAAGAAGAAGACTAACGGTGCGAACGGTATTCGTCATGGGGTTATCAAAACCTGTGCTTCCGAGCTTAGCTCGCCTTGATAAGCTCTTCCTTATACAACTTCTATGTTCAGTCTGACGGAGGGTGACCCCACAACCCGGTAATTAACGTCTTATTGCTTTACCTTGTGTTCTTTCCGAATATTCCATATAATACTTATAAATAAGGTATGCATTTTAAGAATAGTCTTAATTTAAACTATACTATTTAATCATGACCTTATCTAGGTCCCCTATCATATATCAACCGAATAATATTTTGTTGCTGTGCTGGACATATCGAATGCACATATGAGATAAGATTCTTTCTATAATAAATGAATTTAAGATTATACTATATATATCCCTGTAACATTAAGTAATCGTGTTTTTGCTTGACAATTTTTCATGGTATTGCTACTACCACTAAACTACAAGTATTATTAATATAGCCGCTTGTATATCTATTAGCTGGTAAGTCTAATAGATGTTATTTAGGTCTTTATATATTAAATATATATCATATGTATATATATAGTATAATAAAACAGAAATTCGTGCGTCACATGTTCGCTCTTCTCCCTCAAAGTTATTTTTTCTAAAACTATGATCTTTTCTCTACTTTATTGTTATTGTGATCAACAGAGTATCTCTGACTAGTCTTTTTTTATCTGTCATTTTCTTGGCTTATAAATTTATAACTTCTCTTATAGACGTGTGGAACCTGATCTTTTTAATGTGTCATGAGGTTTTCCCTTGTGCTAATTAAAAGATCACATGATTTTTCTTAAATATACAAGCATAAAATAATACTTCTTTTCCTGAAATAGTAGTATCTAGACTCGTATATTAATATATATATATATAATTATATTAATATATAGTATATTTATATATTAATAATATAATATATAATTTTTCTTCTACTATTTCCTTTTGTATATATATTATATAACTATATACTTTTATTATATATATATATTATATAATATATATATAGATATTATTTATTAATTATATTAATATATATATACATAAATATAATATATATATATTATATATATATATATATAATATAATTAATTATATATATTAATATAATATATAATATTTTATATATCATATATAATATTATAATATTATTATATTATATATATATATTATTATATATATAATATATATATATATATAATATATATAATATATATATTATAAATATACATATAATATATATAATATCAAGGTGATCTGATATCTTATATCATAATTATTGTTAAAATTTTTTGTTAATAAGGTCATATCAATATATGAAGTATAAAGAAATACTAGTCTTTTAGAGATAATAAATATAATAAGGATAAAGTAAAGTTTCCTATACAGATTATGTTCTTAGCTAATGTAACTGATGTTTTGAGTGTGATCCGTGTGAGCATCGCTTCGCGTTCCTCTTATTGTTATATCGTGGATGTTCCTTTTTCTGGATCTGAGAGATTTATAATTCATTTGTGAGGAATATCTAACGAAACGCTCCAATGCTAAAGTATTCACCAGAGCTCACTTCTGAGTGCGCTGTTCACTAAAAAAATTGCGAGTGTATCGTTAAAAGTATTTTTATGAATGAAGAACTTTCTCGGTAAAAATGACGTCATATATTCACATGTCAAGTTACGGGAAAAAATTTTGGAATATATTTAGCGCAAGTCAGAAGGATTCGTGTGCAAGATATGATTGCCATTATAATACCACAATATGATGTTGCTGTGGGATTGAGAGATATCCTTTCAGATAAATATGATTATGGAACATATTGTATAGAGTTAAATCCTCACCCAGAATAGCATATATCGTGATTACTCTAAGCATAATACTCTGATGTCAAATGAGACTCAATTCTAATTTACGGAGATATAAAGACTCCTAATCGATGTAAGTGATTTGTGAAAAAAAAACTTTGGTAAGCTTTTGCGAATTCATGCAAGGCTATCGGGCAATGGCTCGCGCACAGTCAAGGCGTCGCTTCTTCAGAAAATTGTCGCGAACACCACACGGTGTGTGAAGCTAGAGTAATCTGCCAGGAAGTGTGTTTGTGAATACGATTTAGAGTGCGTTGATAAGTGTTGTTAATCGTAGCGAATACGGTATGTCGCGTAACGCAGTGAGGAATGGTAGTCGGAATTAGAGTGAAGAGATCATTACCTAACACAGGTTACGCTAGAAATGTTCGCAATGCTAAAAATGTTTCACATAATAGTGAGTACAGTGATAAAGATTGCGATCCAGCCACAGGCTGGTTCAGAGCACTAAAACAAGAACGCGACTATTGACCTGGATTTCATGGTGTATACCGCCTTCGTGGTCATGTCCACCAGGTCGTAGAGCTACGCGTAAAGTTGAAATCGTGCCCATCCATATCCACAGCTCCTGATGAGTTGAGAGAGGCTCGCTATGTAGAAAGAATTTCACACCACACACTGAGGTCACCTGTATAGTAACATAAAGTGTGATCGGCGCCACCCCAGTGAGATAACAATACAAGATCGAGACCACATGTTTGGCGCGAACGAATCAGTACAGAGAAGTTCTACGAGTGGACAGTCATCAAACAAAGGTACGGAGCTCAGTGTCCTCGTCAGAACCAAGTTCCTACAGTTAGACTATTAAAAGTGTCCACTTTCGAAGAGAGACTGGAATATAATGGAAGAACGTGACTCTCGTGAATGAAGAATTGCCGGCTCCCTTCTCCACACGGCTCCATCGAATCATGAGAGTGCACCATGATCAATATGTACCAAATTTCGTTTTGCCACAAAAGACAGTAATGCTAGTCGGAGACTTGTGATATTCGTGGAGAAGCTTGGATAGATAGAAAGATCAAATTCTGTTTTATGGCATGAGGATTCTCGTCTGCCCAAATGTGTTTCGTTACGACGTTAACGATAGCTGTTCTTATAAAGTGAGCCTCGTCGGTGAATAAAACGTTCGTTAAAAAGTAGCTTTGTAAAGAGCTCCCGAAAATTACTAATTTGTCGTTTCGAGGATATAACCATCATTAGACTATACATAACAACATTAGTGTGAGGGAGTCATAGTCACAAGATGAGTCTAAATAGAGAGATTAATCTGGACACCTGATGGACACCGTAGGTTCATTTCGCAGTTGGATAGGAATGTGAGAATACTTGGGTGTTTGGTGCTAAACGTATGAGCTACATCGTATCATATTATTATATACAACTTGAGAGTGGTTCAAGAAGTTTTATGAGACTTGTAGCCCTATGACAATTCTCGTCCAAGAATGATTGATCTTCCACATTTGCAGGATGGCTTCAGAAATATTCAAAATTTGAGTTAATAAACTAAATTCTTCTAAATCAACAGTCCTTAGTAGATACAGGTCCCCTGCCGACATCGACGAGATAGTAACAGTCCGACCAAGGATTCTTTTGGACTGCTCGTCAATATTACAATTAAGGGCTGAGTTTCTAGACAGGCCGCTTGCATAGTGAATAAGTTCAATGGGAAGTCCAAGACCTTATGTACTGTCTAAACGTTGTTGAAAAATATATAGCGGGAATAAAAGCAAATATATTGGATTGAAGCTAATTTATTTTTTCAATTTAGGTACTATTAATCTTAGAGTACCTGTTCGGAATCGTCCTGTCATATGATATAATGAATAGACAGATTTATTTGACGATAAGTGTCTCCTATAAAGCAAGTACCGCATTAAAAGATTGATAGTTACTCTCTCGAGCTACTAGATCCTATGTGAAGATGTATATATCATAAAAATTTCGAGTAAATATGGTTTTATGTAATTGCGAGTACATCTCATTTAATATCTGTGAAAATATAATATATCTCTAAGATCGTTAGAGAGTGTTGATGCAGACACACACAGTCAATGCAAAGAAATATAGATACACATTAGACGAGATGCGTAATCGACTATTCAGTGACTGAGACCATATGGGATACGGTTATACCTCTCAATAAATTGTGTAATGACCAAATAATATTGATGAAATGTGGTTAATTGCGTGATAGATATATTGTGAGGTCGAGATACCTCATGTGTATTAATTAATTTGTAATCCACATAGTTTATTAATGGACAGGAGTCAAATGCCTGTTTGGTGAGGCAGAAAGAGAGAGTACATTAAGTTGTAAATATAAATACTATTTAACTAGTATAGTGATGATGTTCCCAATTTAAATCTCTTTAGAATTCATAATCGTTCCTATTCACTATTCTCCATAGTTGATTTTTTAAATCCAAGTTGCACTGAGTAATGAATTATTGATTAAAGTTATTATATATGTAATCCATTTGATTCATGTGACGTGACAACTAAATGATTAAGGTGTATGCTTTGTATGTTGGTGTGATTTAACCTTTAACAGTTTATTATATAACATCGTAGTCAATTTGTAATTCTCCACGTCTTTGTCTCATGTGTGAATATTGGTCGTACTGCTCATATATTACTGTTTTAATGATCTTAGAGTGCACGTAACATTTCTCGATATATTACCTTAGTAATTTGATTGATAGTAGTGTGCGATACCAACTAGTACACTACAACGAACAATCCCTTGGCTCGATAAGACATACAGTGATCTCATACTCTCTACTATAATATTTGATGCCAGGTGTTGATTAGACATGTATCCAGATATTGGTTTTGTCTAAGACCATCTTGGGTGATGATACTGATCACTGAGCCTTATAAATAATAATGTCTGTTATACAATACATTCACACATCACGACTAAGACGAATATTGACGTGATATGATTAAGACCTGAGAGACGCCGCACAGTGGAGAATCCTATTTATCTAATGTATAAATACACGCGTAAAAGCCTCGTTCTGCCATTAACTATAATACCTATTTTATAATTTTACTAAGTTAATTCGTAATATTATATATACCAATGCAGATACATGTTTGAACGTGGAGGGGCGTCAGGAAAGAATTTGGGGAGGGTACTTGCCCCCTCTACAATCCTTGATAGATATATACATTATAGTGAGACCACTTATATGTTTGCCAGAACCGCTATTGTATTTTTATAGTAAGTATATACTTATAATTAGTAGAAAAACTTGAAAAATACATTAAAATTACGATAGATTAATGATAGTATGTAAATTACTTAAATTAATACTATTCGATACTTATATATATAAACTTGCCCTATAGTTTATATATCTAAAATAAGTTATTAAAATGTATTTTGCCTAGTTTTCCATAATTGGCTTGAGTATCATACTAGTGTGTGTGCTTATTTTATATATAAGCTCTAGGCTTTTGTTATATGACATCATTTTCCGCTTATAGATATACTCTCAGTAATTTTCAGCTAGGAATATTGCGGCTTGCAAATGCTGATAAATCGAGAATCCACGGAAAGCATACCCTGTATGCCTATTTATATCTCAAGTTATGCACTGCAGACAATATCTAAAAGATAATAATGTCATGTAATATAAAGAAAATTGATATTTACAGTGAATTTTGAAAGACCATTTGAATTCTGAGAGTGGCTGACTCCTCTCATAATAATGGACACCTTTATTAAAGGTGATAATCCTATGCTATAGTAGAGGCGAATTTATACTATGAGAAGATACCCTGATTTTAAATGTATTCTGCAGATAGATTGACGGTTTGACGTGAGAGAGTGGCAGAAGTCATAAGTTACAAGCGTCGGCACAGAGAAGAAAGTACTGCGCGCAGAGACGATCTCCGATGATACCCAAGTAATGAACTGAATTTTTTTTTTATAATTTTGTGTAGGACTCTTAATAGGATATATACAACAAAGTATTTATATATATCAAGAGATGGGTATAGAGCAGTCAAAAGAATTGGTTTTGTTGTATTTTCGTGTGCCTCTAGCGCACCATGAGTGTGAGCTGGGCAACGTGAGGGGGAAGCTGGGAGACTGATCTATGTATGCCTCCTCCTCCAAAAATCGAAACAATTCTACTATACGCATAATAAAAAACGCTCTCTTAATAATAAATCAGAATCATTTAAAAATGATCTATCAGTTTTATAAAGAAATTTCTAGGAGGTTATATGTGAAGATACATCGTTGAAGTTTCTTAGTAAAACAATAAGAGCTCCACAAACATGGAAACTCTTTTTGAACTTCCTCCAATCTTAAACCTCGGACACGTGACTCTGCTACTCTTATTCATGATTATGAGTCAGACGGTGTACACTGACAAGCTGAGCAGCAATTGGCAGGAATAGGCAAAGGGATCAAACGAAGTGAGGGTTCATTCAAAGAGACTTTTGCCTCGGGATAAACGTGAAAATAGGATTATAATTTCTCACAAAAAGTTAAGCATTATGTACGAGAGCCTCCTTTTTTTTCATATATTAAAAGTATTATATATATATAGCACTTTATACCGGAAATTATTGTAATAAAATTAACCTTTGACAATAAAGAAAACTTTTTCCAGAAGACCTCCAAAACCTATAAAAAGAAATACATATCCTAACCTTGCTAAACTTTGGAGTGAAACCAGTCTGAGACTCAAATAAAAAATATATTCATAGTCAGATTATAACTGGGTTTCTGTTTCTAAAATATGATAAAAATTGTATAGAGAGAGATATAAAATAATCGAGCTTTTTCTATATATCTGTCTCAACAAGACCTAATTTCATTATTGAGGTTATAATATCTAAACAAATATTTTGCTTTAGTTGAACCCATTGTTAACATTATTTATAATAATTTATTAGAGTACTTACCTGATCATATCCTAAGAATTTTGAAGGTTGTCAAAAGACCACTGCAAAAACTGCTGAGGAAATAAATTGCTCTGCAATCCTGCAAACTCTTAATCCGTACAATGTTCATACTTCAGTACGAGTTCTAGTAGAACTGCACTACCTAAGAAAAGTACACTATCATAAACAAAAAGCATATATCATAATTGGCGGAACTTCACGGCGGAAAATTGGAAGCGATTCTGTAATCTTATGTGCTTATCTTTTGACTCAACTCTTTTAGAAAAAAAATCGGAGATTAGATAGTCGTAGAAATTGTTTTGCAGCTTGTCATTGGACTTGTTGCAGCATCTTTTCTTTATTTTAAAGCTGAAACTATTCTGGCAGATTTGGCTGGCAGATGTGAAGTGTGCTGCAGAGTTTATTGATCTTGATGTCAATAAAATTCATACCGAAGCTGACTTATGGTATATAAATACTATACTTGTGGCGAATAATAAAAAATTGATAAGAAACAATAGTTGAAAGACTTGGATTACTTTCTGAAAGTTATTAAAGAGCCGACATACCTTTTTTTTCTCTATCAAATCAAAAAACTTGTTCAGTTAAATTGCAATGGTAGCTACCGTATATATATATTTTGATCAATCAGTACCATTGAAAGCGTCTTTCAGCATAGAGTAAAGGACTTGGCGTTAAGAAAAAACATGATGAAAGAAACAGGCTTAAATATGGATACTATTAGGATGTTATTCATAAAAATATAGTAAAGTTATAAAACCACTATCAAATTCCACAAATTTACTTGCGGAATTCGTTCAAAATCCAGGCGTCTAATGCTAGTTATTAGTTAGTATATAGTTACCTTTACAGGACTCAGTAACTAGGCAGCCAACATTAAAATAATTACTTTAATAACGTTTCTCAACATAGGTATTTTTTTATTTTTACTCACCACATGACACAAATTTTTTTTATATTACAACACTTGGGGACAGACTGTTTATTTATTTATTTATTTTAATAAATGAAGTAATTTTTTATCCTCTATGATTTATCATATGATAGGTAAAAATAGTTACCTTTACCACACACACACACACATATAGTATATATATTAATATATATATATATATATATATATATATATATATATATGATTAATATATATTATTATAATATATTATATAGTATATATATTAATATTATATTATATATTATTAATATATATAATATATATATTATATTAATATATAAGTTTTAATATTTAGCAACTTAGGTACGTTAATTAATATATGTTATTTAGTAATGTATAGGCCTTTAGTAAATTTATATAATATGTACTAAATCTCAATGTGATTATTCTCAAACTTCATAAATTTAACTATAGGCAGAAGCTTAAATTTATAGTATATATATATTATATATAATATATATCTTACCTTCAAATATTTGATATATAGTTACTATTGAAGTTCATTTATGGCTATATATTTACATTAAAGGTATATATTTTAGATTTATAATATATACGCAGTAGTATATTATACCATATATTAAGTATTGATTATATATTATATAAAATATAATTAAATATAATAATATACACTATATATATATATATACTATATATATAGCTTTCTTTAATGGAGTACTATATATATATATATTTAACTAATATACATGTGGCTGGGTATAATTATTATATAGCATATATATACTTATATATTATATTATTATATTATGGGACAATATGGGACACAAATTAGAAGTACCGTCGCACCGCTCCCTCGTGTTGTTCTAAGCGCATTATTATAATAGTATTTTATATAAATATGTTACTTATATTAGTGACACCATCTACGCCATATATATATAATATGTTTTATAAATATATATACGTATATTTATATATCGATATAGTTAATATTATTTAATTGTAGGACTATATATTATATACTACTTTATACTATTATAAAAAAAAAATCACATTGTCTTGCGACAATTGTGGAATTACTTTTAATATATTATATATTTGTTAGGTTAAGTTAGAAATATATATTTAATTATATCACTCAGCCTTTGCCCCCTATGAAATCTGTCCTACGCCCGCATAGTCAAGGAATAAGTCTTAAGTATCGGGACACTAGCAGACTTTCAATAATTTACTTTAGTTATTAATGATTATTGATATTTTTAACTCAACGCTACACGAGGTTCTAAAAGATGAAAAAAAATGCTGGTGGCAACTTGTGTATGATTTGTACTACGCACATACATAAATGATCACGCTGATTAATTGCAACGAGCTATAGTCTTTCACCACAAATTAAAACCAAGCTACACACATCGGTGCGTAGAGTAGGTATCAAAATGGCATGAGTAGGTGCTATCTCCACAATGGTGATGAAATTATGTATAATTAAAGCCATAATGAAAGCTCCTCAGCATAAGCCTGTGAGAGGGATCAGTGTAGACTTATGACTTATGTGTTGCATAGGCACGTTCCGCTCAGGGTTATCAGTGAACCAGAAGCGTGTGGGAATCTAGATACTATGAGGGAGTCTCATCTATCCATTTATGTAAGACCATGAGTATTATTACAGAATTAAATATATTTTAGTGAATTGCTATTATTTCTAATGAAGTTAAATAACTTATGGTAATATTAATATATTATATATATATTTAATATATATAATTATATATTAAAATAATTATATAATAATTATATAATAGTATTAAAATTATATAAGTATAATTATATTTTAATATATCTAGGCTTGATCTAATATCCATATATAATATAATTAAATATATTATAATATATAATAATTAATATTATATAATATATATATAGTATATATATAATAATTAATATAATAATTATTAATAATATTTAATATATAATTATAAAATAATTATATGTTTGTAGTATCATGTAAACTATATATATATAATATATATATTAAAATTATATTATATATATAAAATTAATATATATTATAATAATATATATTATATACTTTCTTTCATATATTAATCATTATATTATATATATAACTATATATATATACTATCAGTACATATATATTATATAAATAATAATATATATATTTATTTTTACATGAAATATAAACCTATATATATAGTATACTCTCTCCCACAACTAATAACTCATATACTACAATATTACATAATCATATAAATTTAACCATATAAATATAAATCCTAATAAAAATAATTACAATCATATAAAAGACTCAAAACACACAACATTCATATAGCAAATCCTACTCATAAGAATGAACCTCCCTTCACTCTTCAAAATACTACCATATCTTACTTCCATATCATCGTATTCTTAATATGGTTAACGACTATTATACTATTTTTATCTACCCCCTCTCAATACCTTATCTATCTCAACACTTCCCTCTTAACATTGATTTACGCAACGAACATCTTACCCTAACACACTCATAAACACCCTATACAACACCTCCAGTACCTAGTATATATTTTCCGCACTCACTATAATAAAATCTACCAATTACTGTTCTCACTATGCTACCTAACTCATTGAACCTATACTATAACATATAACATCATTAAACTGCATATTTCTATATATATTAGGATAAAATTTTCTCGATGTTTTATTTAGAAATGGGGTTTGCATGCCTCTCGATTTAGAGTATGCTACGTCTGAATTCTCCAAACTGAAGTCAGAAAGTTAGTGTATCACCTGACCTGATTCTAAAGTCTAACTTTTCACACGCAACACTGAGGATCCCTCGAAACTCGTCTCTCGAGATCCCCCTAATGATTCCACTGAATGTGTTTGCTATGATTTATAAATTATATTGATTGGTGCTCTGACATGTGTACCGAGTCTCTCAAAAGATCTATCTTTACCGAGCTCTAGAGTTTATAGTATCAGAGAGTACTGCATGTGATTCTTTCCCCTGAGGTTCCTGAGATCCATTTAATCCCTAAAGTCTTTGGAATGGATGAAATCCCTGAGGTCTCTAGGATCTCTGAGATCCATAATATCCTTGAGGCTCTAACATGACATCTCTAGACAAATCATCAAAGTATCCCATCGAATCTCTCGACTCGTCTCTCGCATGGTAGCATCATCTGAGTAGTTCGCCGTTGCATTATCTACTGAATACCCCGAAATAACCTGCATGGATCGCGCTACGAGCATCTCTCCAAAGCTTCCAGATCATGCACTCCGTACCTGACAGGTTCCTCTCGCTTAAGTTCTTCTCGTGCATTATCCAAACCTCGACTACTCACATCTAACAGTAAGATCCCATGTAGGTCCTGAAACCTTAAACATTTCCGAGATTATCCTGGACTCTCTGATATCCCACCTGAGGTTATTTATGAGACCCTGAGGTCTTGAGGTATAATCAAATACACTCTCCCCTCGAAATACATCACTGGAGTCACTTATCACTCTCAGACATATACACAGCATCAGGTGAGACATAGCCCATTAGCAATCCATATGGATACCCACTCTGGAGAGTAACCTCTATAGTTTAACCACCAGACTCCGAGCTGTTTGATCCTCCGAATATACTACAAAAATACCCTGTCAGGTTTAAAAGAGCATCCCCACCACAGTATTCTTTAAGATCCCCGAATCCCGAGATCCCAAAACGGTTCCTGAGATCTAATCCGAGTTCTGCCGAGATAATATATATAATTATTCCAACCCTGCTTTCACTATAGAACTATGATTCCAATGAGACTTAATCAACACCATAGGTCCAATTGTAAAATCCGAGTGTCTAATATATCCCACATTGTTCATCACCGCTGAACAGACCGATATGTACTTCACTATCATAATCACATGAGAATCTCACTCCTATACAAATTAAGACCACCATATTCTACTACACCTTAACTACACTAACCAAATATCCATACCTTAATACCCTCCACAATTACTAACCTAATCACCTCATAACTCACCTAAATAATACAACCTAAAAATGTTTTCATAAGAACATAACTTATCAATTACCAACTCAATCTATTACACGCACATTGATATAATAGATAAAATATACTAGAAAGTTACATTACTTATAAAACAAAAATAATCTCACCGAATCACAACCCCCTACTACTTCACCCATAAAATTACCCTATCCTCCTTATAACCTGATAACTCCCTCCCTTCTTTCTAACATACAATCAGACACTCCTAGCAAACTATTACGCTTAAATTATTTAATTGTCTCCCACTCGTAACACACTCATCAAACAGTACACCCACAACCATCGTAACATCTCAGGAAACAAAAAAATACATCAGTGCAATAGACATACACTCATGAAACACTCACATCAGAGCAACAGAATCGCTCGCATCTTATTCCCTTTTACGATATGAGAAAAGATAAAGACAAGAATATCCTATAATCATATAAACACAGTCTCTACGCTCGATCAGAATATACTATGGACACAAGACACACATCTTAGAGCACCTACTCTGTCTGCACAAACACCTTGGTGAATAGAAAGTAACGTTGGTCGGGCCTTATCACAAGTGAGATTATTCTTTCACCATCTAACATTCCTAGATAAACACCATAAACTACGATAATATTTAACTTCATCATCGAGAGAGTCTTCATCGCCATATACACATTTTTGATTTCTTACCCCTAACACGCTAATCCCTCCTCTGATAAGAAAGGTCTCAGTATATACCTCCCTTCCGTGACTATATAGACTCGAGACATATATATCACATCACCACCTCCATACAGTAAACTGCTTTGAGAAATTAATATATAATTATTCTTCCTGTGATTTATCACCATTTCTCTCGCCTCACTACTATACCGTCCGCACTTACTGTAATAACAGAAATCTTTATTCTCTACACAAATAGGTGTTTTACATAGCACACACTCCTCAAAGTGACCTCTTATCTAAGTACCTTACACTCCATATATACCGTATATCACATCTTACACGTACCAACACATTAAAATCAAAATGGCTTCAACTCAATCTCCATCCATGAATTTATTCTCATAATATAGTCAATTAGACATCTCAACAAATCCTTTGCACTGTCCCTACTATATAGCACATATTCTTTAATACAATAAAATTCCTATCAATCCCCTTAAAGAAATATTATAACGAAAACCATGGCTTATCTAACTTATACTACCACTAACTACGTTTTGCCATAAATGTTCTCCTCAATACATAAAACAATCCTATCCACTTCCATTTATTTAATACAAACTGGATGTCTCTCACATACAGTAGGCGCCATTTATACTCCTATTGCATTCCTACTTCATATCTTATTACACATATACCTACTTATATACACCAAAATCACCAAATCATATCACAATTACGCTAAATGATATAAGGCCTCATTTCCTCACATATCTATATCAGTAACAGATAAAATATTATAGACCCTACTTTTACTAATCTACCAGTACTCGCATAGAAATAAATACTACAAATAATATTAGAAAACTTGTTTATCTATACCTAACAGAATGACCTTATAGCCCCCTATCAATAAATCATCCATTAACTTATCTAACCACTGACGCTACTACCAATCATTTCTAAACATCTCAATTAACATTTTATGAGTTTCCTGATAAACATAAAAATACCCCTCTCCCCTAATAACAAATACTACTTAAAAAGATATTAGGCCTACTTAATCATTATATGAATATAACACACATGCCCAAATGGCGCAAAACTTACACATCCCTGATGTACACTCAAAAGTATATTACTTTGACATTACAACTCTAACGTTGAAATACTATAACACTACTTCATCAGAAACTCCATTATCCTCGATACTAAATACAATTATATAAAACTTCAAGGGTTGTGTCAGAACACAACGCTCACCATAACTCTATTAAAACTAAACTCCTCTGATACAGATTAATACTCATAATTGCTCCTCACCCACGCATGGTTCTCAAACTCCATATGAGTCATGATAAATTATAGAATATACAATACATATAACATGAGTGCCAAACCAATAAACCCAGATGACTCTGTCCAAATATAAACACCAAGAGTGACACACTCAAAACAACTAATTATCTATATCTCATCTCAATTATTACACATACATTCTCACTGAAGAGTATTAAGAGCTCTACTCATACTTCTATTGATTACCACCTAACAACTGGAGAATGGTGGGCTGACTTTCATAAAGTTCAATCTTCAAAGTAAAATAACACTAAAATATTCACAAAATAACATGTACCGGGAATATATATATAAACTATCTATTCCACTTATACCCTTCCACGTGACATACAGTAAAACTAAAAATACGAAAGAGACATAGCGAGACCGCAGTTAGTACCTATGAGGTGATACGCAACCATCAAAAACGAACCTTTGTTGACATTACGAGGTAGATAAAAGCTTTGTTCTACCTCAGACCGCTTATCACATACAAATAGCTTGGTGTTATAATGTAATAGACTATTATATTGATATATATATATAAGTTTATCTAACTGCGCGTTACTATCTTACTATAAGGATGGGAGATTATCTTAAACTACCTGTGCCTATGATATAGCTTCTCATGGATTACACCAATTGAGAAGCTGAGCGGCAATTTTGATTGGCGCCACAGATATCGGCAAGTGGGTAGATACTTATGGGATTTTGGAGGAACCACAAGCAGCTCTTCGACTTAAAATGAACTTTAAGCACATGACAAACACGCGTAGAGGATGCTGCCACACTCTCTCACTAAAATTATGCGAAAGTGTTCCATATTTGTTGCTCATGGTTATGTACTCGAACAAAACATCTCACTAGAGGTTGATCCATTATGATTAGCTAAATAACAACCACAGTCACTGATTCTTATCTACTTTGAAGGGTGATTTGATTATTTAAATGTTTCTCATTATTTTAAAGTTCTAACGGGGTGTATTAATGAGTTTCTTGGGCCTACCTGTGAGATGGAACCCATTGGAGAAGGTTTCTGAAAACTTGTGGCGGTCAGTCGACGAGCGGGAGAAAGACGGGTACATGCAGGACAATGCGTCAGATTGGAGGAGAGGTACAGGGGGAGTAGGGACGCAGTCATCGCTCGCGGACTACTGCTGGTCGCTGAGAGAGACAACCCAGCAGCGGCTCACACACGGAAATCGAGGAAACCGGGGATTTACGCCGTGAACTCTGAACTTTTGTGTCCACGTACTACGCTCTAGTGTACATCGTTATAAATCTTATCAAAATGTAATCGAGTAATTAATAAATGAAATGATTTGGATTCTGTTGACTTTATTTACCCAAGGAAACGGAAAAAACAGAATGGTTTATGATCCTCAGGAAATTGGGTTTTTTGGCGAAAATAGTTTTTTTCTTAAATGTCTGTAGCTACAAATCTAGACCTGGATTGAAAAAAATAAGGGCATTTTCGGATCGCTATCTCAAATAGTCTCATTCCGCTGGAAAAACCTGGAGATTTTCCAAAATAAATTTGCTTACCCAGTGATATTATTATTATTATTATTATTATTATTATTATTATTGATTATATATATTATTATTATTAATTATTTAAAGTATTATTTATTATAATTATTAATTATTAAAATTACAAATTACTCCTTAAAATTTCTTGTTTTAAATTATTGTTTCACTATCTATGTTAATTAATCAAATGATCTGCGATGTATTATTATTATTGCTGATTATTATTATTTATTATTATTATTTAATTATATTATTATTTATTATTGATTTTATTATTATTTAGGTATTTGTTTTGCTATAAAGAATATTCCTTTTTTTTTAACACAGATCTTGGTCATATTACGTATGATCAGCCAATAATTTTTAGAGGATCCATTGATACCTAATATAATTGTGCTTGTATTAAATTTAAAACTACTATGAAATAGTATATATATAAGTTCTTTAATTTATCTCTTGTAATTTTTTTTTTTTTTTTTTCCATAAATTAGATATGTATATATATAAGTATATATTATTAATATAAATATAGATATATTATATAGTTATATATATCTATATATATATATATATATAAGTATATATATATATATATATGCGCCAGATTATTAATATTGCTTAAATTTTGTTGAATTGTATTGTAATAAATTTTTTTTTCTGCTCTTACAAATAGGTTTTTGTCAAAAAAAAATTGATTTAACAAAGTAGAGTGAAAATGAAATTCATACCTCTACACTTAAAAATTAGTTCATTTAAAAAGTTAATCAGAGGATTACTTTTCAGTCTTTAAAAACCAAAAAAACGAGGCCGCCTGAAAAAAACAAATGATTGACAAAATTAGAAATAAGAAGAAAATTTAAACTATGAATTATGATGAATCATTCACCAAAGCAGATCTGGGCCAATCATTTTAAATCTGCTATAAAATGAAAATAAATTTGAGAAGACATATTGAAGACTAATTGATAATAATATATAAAAAACTTTCAAATGCCTATTCAGAAAAATTATTAAAATAAAATTATTAATTATTATATGTAGAGTATATAATATATATATATTAGTTATAGTATTATATATATTATATATATATATATCATATATATTATATATAATTTTGACATATATATAATTATATAATATATATATATAATATGTATATATATGTATTATGTATATATATATACTGTTTATTATATATATAAGATATAAATATTAATATAAAATAATTATTATATATATATAGTATAGTATATATATTATATATTATATTATATTATATTATATATATAAATTATATTTATATATATATATATATATATATATATATATTATATATATATATAATATACCATCTCCATTTAACTCTGGTCTATTGTGGGTATCTCTCTCAAAGTTCACGACATGTTTCTTCTCATCTTGCACTTTTACTTCTTGTCAACTGTTTTTGGTTTCTAATCTACTAACTGTCAATGTTAATCTTCTATTAAATCATCTAATATATATTATTTTGTAAAAATGGAACTCGCTTCTGATGTTCTTGTTAATTAAATTGTAATCCTATTGCACTAAGAACTTCAACCCTTTCTTAATCGAAAATTTGGAACTTCCAAATTTTCGATCAAGAAAGGGTTGAAGTTTATTGCAATAGGATAACAAATAATTCAAAGAACTAGGAACAGGTCCATTTTCGGAAAATATATAAGTTAGCGTAGTGGGTTGTTAATAGAAGATAAACATTTGACGTTAGGAGGTAGAACCAAAACAGTTGGACAAGAAGCCAAAGTGCAAGATGAGAAGAAACATGTCGTGAACGTTGGGAGAGATGCCGCAATAGCCAAGTTAAACGGATTATTATTATTTGAAAAAACTTTGAGGCTTCCAAATTGGAAGCCTCAAAGTTTTTTCAAATCTTCTCAGCCACTGACTTTGTGGCTTTGTGGCTTTGTGGATTTGTGGCTTTGTGGCTTTGTGGCTTTGTGGCTTTGTGGCTTTATGGCTTTGTGGCTTTGTGTCTTTGTGGCTTTGTGGTTTCTTGTGCCAACCCTGGTTTTCACAATTTAGCCTCATACTTTACCGCACTATTTATTCCTTTATTAACTATGTGAAAATTTCTTGAGCACTTTTCCTTCTAATTGCTCTACCTCCTTTGAGCCTTTGAGTAACACTTTCTGTACATGTCTCAATGCATCGAAACATGACGGCTTTGAATTGCATAAGGGGAAGCTCCAATTAATGCTCCGGGCTGAGCCCAATTTCCCCTCCCTTAAAAATAAACATAAAGTTCTTAATTTTCAGCCGATTTTGATCAAATAATCAATCACCAAACCGCAGCTTTCCCTGACATTTAAAAAGTCGTTTTCGAAGCTTTCTCTGCGTCTAAAACGTCGTTTTCAATTTTTGAAAACCTATGTTTTTGACATTTGTCGATACTCCTCCTACGACTTTATTTGGAAATGACTTCAAACTTGAAATATAAAAAGATTGAACTATAGGAGCGGAATTTTGATATTTTACCACATATCTGAGCAATGGTCGATTTTCAAAACCTACTATTTTTGGGGTTTTCAAATTGAAAAATTGGGATATTTTTTTTCTGTTTATCCGATCTGCATGAAATTTTTAGGACAGCACCTTCTCAGTTCTCTCTCTCTCTCTCTCTCTTCATTGATTATGAAAGGTTCTGACAATTTTGTATCGAATCTTATAGGACCTCCAACAGTGTGGAATTATAACTTGTCTACTCTTGCTTTCCGTGACAACGTTGATTGAACTCTCTCAGTATCTCTAACTTCCTAGAGGTACACATATATGATTGAAATCATTCATAACTGCTTAAGAATAAGCAAATTTTCAATTTTAAAACTATTATTTTAAATTCAAAATTTAATGGAAGCCAAATAAAATTGATTTATAATAACTTTAAATATTCAGCTTATTTTTTTTCTTTTTATAAAAAAAAATATTATTTTAACTTTAATGATACTTATTTCAGAACAGTGGACAGTTTTTCGCTTCCGTGGGCTTATCACCTTTCTGACTTCTTTGACAATTATGAAGAGGAGGGTCTTTCTTCCGGCAAAACAAAAAGAAATTTATTACATATTGCCAGGTACCTCACAACTACAATTGAAATATATGAAACATTTGTGATTCGCAAATGATAAAAAAACTTTTGCTTACGTTAAAAATAAATTTTCTTATTGTGTGCTTTAATATTTTGAAAAATTCCCCCTCCCCACAAAGATATTTTATAAACTCGATCATTTGATGGCAAAATACAGCTAGTAGAAATGATCTGCTTTCAACAACAACAACAATTATGATAAGGATTAATTCTTAATTCTTGAGATTAACACTTCAAAATATAATCCATCAATTGTTACATAAAGTATTCATATTTTTTATGCAATGAAATCAGAATAATATTGTTTCATTATTTAAAGTAATCTTTTAAGATGTTATAGCGCGTTGGTGGAAAATTCAACTATGCATGCAAACTTTATTATTATTATTATTATTATTAATATTATTAATATTATTAATATTATTATTATTATTATTATTATTATTATTATTATTATTATTATTATTATTATTATTATTATTATTATTATTATTATTATTATTATTATTATTATTATTATTATTATTTTAATACTCTTTATCAACATTTCATATTTTATCTGTGTATGTATTACAGAGGATACGGCTATGTTCATCAGACCTTTGAAATAAGCGTTCTTACCAAAGAGACAGAGGGATTAGTTCTTTGGGCTTCTGAAAAAGGTGCAACTGCTTCTGATGGAGATTTTTTGGCTCTTTCTATTGTCGAAGGTCGACCAAAGGTCTCTCTCAGGATGAGTCTCGAAAACTCTACCCTCGTTCTCCTTTCTAAAGTAAGATTTTTACAAAAAGGTTTTGGGCCAGCTTTTCGATTATCCGTCATATGTATCTTAAAAACTATTAATGCTACAGTAAAACGGAATACATTGCTGAATGCTGGTCCAATTGCCCTGGAAATCTAAAAAAAAAAAAAAAAAAAAATAAAAAAAAAATAAAAAAAAATATAAAAAATATCTCAAAAACTACAATAGCTACAGCGAAAAGAATACATTTTGGAATCCTCGTAAAAAATTTCACATAGAAAATGTAAAAATAATAATAATAATAAAAAATTATTGTTAATAATTATAGTAATTTTATTAGAAGGCCTATTGAGACCTTTTATTGGTTTCTCGATAAAATAAATAGACTTTCTATTAAATTTTAGTATACGGCACACTAGGGGCTCGAGCCGACGGGGAACATAGGGGGGACGTTTTCCATACCCGTAGAGAGGGGCGGAGGAACCCCCGCGACACCAAATACCAAAGAGCGTTCCGAGACCCTCCCGGAAGGGAAGTGGTCCTACCCGTATGTATGTGCCCCAGCGGAAGGCCAACCGACTCCTGCCATCGATTGCGGTATGCCCTTGGGATTCTTTAGTAAAAAGAGTAAGGAGATTTAATGAAATCTATTTATTTTGTCTCTAAGCCTAATCATATTCCTGTGGTGTTGGCAATAATGTATATTATTATTATTTTTGCATATTTGTTAAACTTATTTTATGTAATTTTAATATGTAATAATAATACATTTGTATATATATAGCATAATAGTATGTAATATATGTCTATGTAATATACATATATATCTATTTTTATTCAGAGTGCTAATAACATTCAACAATACTCTGGCGTGTTACAAGCTACTGACAGATAATCACTGACGATTAAATGATATGACAGACTAATTAGAATTACTCGTCACTAATGAGATCTATTAATATCTTCTTATTATATATATATATATATATATATATATATATATATATATATATATATATATATATATATATATATATATATATATATATATATATATATATATATATATATATATATATAATATATGTATATATATATAATTATATAATAATAATAATAATAATAATAATAATAATATAATAATAATAATAATATAATATAATAATAATAATATAATATATATATATATATATAATATATATATATATATATATATAATAATAATAATAATAATAATTAGAATTACTCGTCACTAATGAGATCTATTAATATCTTCTTAATTTTTTTTTTATAAATATAATTAAATATTATTCATTTAAAAGGAAAATGTTTCCGATGGATTTTGGCACATCATCAAAGTGACACGTCGACGTAAAAGCTTGACTTTAAAAGTTGATAACCACAAACCCTCTAAAAAGAAATACGCGTCCTTTGGGACGTCACTCCTCCCTTCACCAAAACTTTTTACTGACGGAGATATTTGGTTAGGTAAGCAAAATGCATTCTCAAACTAATTTTTACCCTCGTGTATTAAGTATATGGTTGGGTTCTAGCCTTCGCAGTTAATTTTATACCGGTAATTCTAAGTATTATATAGTTTTGTCTCAAGAACTATAGTAGGTATCAGGAAGTTTTTCCTCCTTCGTGAATGTAACATTAATGATGTTAGTTTTTTTCATAATCGGTAGGAATTACATGAGATAGGTGTTTATGATTTAGAAAATTAAGTACTTACATAATACTCAAGAATACATTCCACATCATTTTCTGCAATATTTCACCTGTGTATTTATGGTTGTCGACGGTACGGTAGTGCGTTCATTTTGGTGCAGTGGAGCACACACTTTCAGTGTCAGTGGGCCGTGCGTGGTGTTGTGATGTGTGCTATGCGGTGTACAAAAATGACAGTAGTATAATGAACAACTTCGCAGAGTGCCGAATGTTCGTCTGTAGCAGAATATACAGCATTCACCTGCGAATATTTAGTGCTTTTTCAGGTGCTTTTTTTTATGGCTGGATATGACAAAAAGGAGTTGTAGAGGTTGGATACATAATATAATTATTTATTTATTGATTGTTTTTCTTCGGTAAGGATGAAATAGTCAAGAAACCCCACTTTAGGGGGTACGCCCTCCTCCAGAGGTGTAGGTCGTTCATTATCACTCCTCCGGAGGGATAGAAAGCTTGGGAGAGGTTTAGTGGGAACCTAGCGGAAATTTAGCGGGATTTTGTAAGGATCGACGATTGTCGATTGTAACTGCGATTATATATGATAAACTATCGCCCACCCATGTTAATCTAAAACGAGACAAAAGAAACATTTTTTCGGGAGCTAACAGACCATGAGAAAAACTATCAAAACCCTTAGAAACAGTCTCCCGTCCTTACATTCTGAAACTTTAAAAAACAATTTCTAGGAAATTCACACCCCATTTGTGGGATATGAACCCACAATTTAAATTCAAAATCTTCGCAAGCTGTCTTCCTGACCTCGAAAACCCCGAATTTGACATCTAAGGCATCAAAATAACATCTGGAACAAAAACATATACCTACATTCAACGCCATGGAAAGCTGCTCATTGTACTACTAATGACGTGGTGCGGTAAATTAAGGTCCTCGGCCAACCCAACCTGTGTACCATCCCTCTTGATGGTCCAACAATAAAATAATTAGCCATCATACTGAGACTTCATTTTATTTATCGTAGTAAATCTTTTTTCCTGTTGTTCAAATTATTTTCAAATTAAATCTTGTCGATTTCTCTATATCTTTTCCTTATATAACTACTAGTGTTTGATAAAAATAATTTAGTTCTATTGTAACTTATCAAATAGTTCTCAACAGAAAACAAAATCTATCATCTTTCTGAAAATGTGTAAAAATAATAGTGAATATATTTATATACAGTATAGTTCTTAATTTTCTCTTAATATCTATCTATCAATCCATTTATGTATCTATCTTCACATCCAGACATTTATTTCATTTCTTGCTAAACTTTAGAAGGTTATTGCTGTCGGATTTAAAGGCTTATCTATTCTATATACTATTATTTTTAAATCTGCATTTTTTTTTACTCCATTCCTTTACTTTTGTGGGATAATTAAAATAAAAGTAAACAGCAATGAGAAAAATATATATACAACAATTAATTTAGAGTTTCAGAACTAAATTAAGAATTTATAATAAAATTTAAGCTATTATTATTTATATCTATATATTATTAATATTAATTTTTTGTGAAGCGAATTTTTTTATCCTTTTGTTGGGTAATTAAACAACAACTAAAAAAAAAACACATTTAGCGAGCTCTTCCCGCCCATAGGCAAGCCTGAGCGATTGCATTCTGGCTGAGCGTAGCGACGTTGCTTGCATTTATTTAGTTTGCTGAATTGCTTCTTTCATTTTGGCTGGTTACGATGTTAATTAAATCAGTTTATATTTCAAGTTAAATTACACACCAATATTAAAATATTTTTAGTACTACTTTTTCTACTACTACTACTACTACTACTACCACTACTACTACTACTACTACTACTAATAGTAATAATAATAATAATAATAATAATAATAATAATAATAATAATAATAATAATAATAATAATAATAATAATAATAATAATAATAATAATAATAATAATAATAATAATAATAATAATTAATAATACTAATACTAATGCTAATACTAATACTAATACTAATACTAATACTAATACTAATACTAATACTAATACTAATACTAATACTAATACTAATACTAATACTAAAAATAATAATAATAATAATAATAATAATAATAATTGATGAGCAATCTATGAGCTAATAGTAGATCAATAATAAAATTTATATTCAGACAATTATATATATCTATCTATTAATATATATTTTAGGTAGTTTATTTATTATTTATTTATTTATATTAATTATTATTACTTACACACAAAATATTGAGAAACAATGAAATGGTCTTACCTTTTTATTATCCTCTTAGACTGATTAACAGATTAGATTGTTAGAAGTTATGAGGACAACGTGCCATGCTTTGATGAATGAATGATGTATGTAATAAAGCGTTAAGAAGGATAGTGCAGGATAAGGACAGAGACAGAGATATGTTGAAATAATAATTATGTTGTATGATAAGCTGTAGGATATTATATGTTATCTGTTACATTATTTATTTAGGCATCCTTAATTTGAACTCTCTTTTGATTGATTTGAATGATGAATCTCTCTTATTTAGCTGGAATAATCTCTCACTCTTATAACAAATATTTATTTTATATAATACTAGATAATATTTTAGGTAGTCTGCAAAAATAAAGAAAACATAACAACTGCAGCGAGTGAAGATGCATTGCCATTGTCTCACAATGGCAATGCATGACCACTCTCTGTCATCACTCTCACACTGCTCTCTTTCCCTTCTTTTTATCTCTCTAATATCTTTCTTTCATTCCTATCTTTCATTCTTCCAGATATTCATACAGTCCTCTTTTATTTCCATTTTCCTTTGTTAAGCTGTCTGCTATTTGCTCTTTTCCATTTATCCAGCATACGTCATCTATTATTCCTTCTTTTAATAATTCCTTTATAACAGCTAGGTCAACTCTTAATCTTCTGCTCTGGACATTCGTATGTGATTTCACAGCTCCTTCTAATGATTTACTATCTGAAAAACCTATCAGTCTCATATGTACTTCCCCTGTTAATTCCTCCCATAATTTTCTAACATATATTCCCATTTCCAAACCATCACACAACCCCATCGCCTCGGCCTCCAATGGCGATCTTACAACTCTGTTAGCAACCTTAGACTTCCATATGATTGGCATCTTTTTTCCATAACTATCCTCTATAATAACGATATATCCTATTTGCGATTCTCCCGTACCCAATCCATTAAAAGATGCATCCGCAAACACTTTTACATCCAAATCCCCTTTTAGGGTCCCTATTCGAAGATGCTTATCATCTGATCTCGTTCTTTCCATTATTTTTATTAATTTCCTCATATCTGCTGTTGTTCCCTTCTTCATTTTCTTTCCTAACACACTCACTTGGAAAGATACTTCAGGTCTTGTTTGCTGGCCTAACCAGTTTAATTGTCCCACCCCAGATCTATACTCTGTTTTTTCTCTTTCATCTAACATCCTATCCCCCTTGTATGTTGATTTATTGGGTATTGTTAGTGTTTTTCTGTAGTTATCCTGTTCAAGTACTATATGTTCTCCCTTATCATGTATTTGCACCCCTATATACCGGAAGTCCTTAAACTCCTGGCTTCCTACCTTTAATCTCTCTTTTAATTTCTTTATTATTTGTTCCTCAAAAGTATTATCCCCACCATAACATATGTCATCCACATGACAAACCATTATTCCCCTTAACGCACTCTTGTTCTTCCACGTGAATATGGAAGGTTCTAATTTACAACATACACCCCCTAATCTCTCTAATATTTCCTTCAAACTATAATACCAAACCCTGGCAGCATCCTTCAACCCATATACTGCCTTTCGTAGTTTCCACAATTTATTCGTATTTGCTTCTTTTGGTGGTTTTACTAACACTTCTCTTTCTAATTTGTTTCCCTGTAAATATGCAGCCTTAATGTCTATCGACTTACATTCCCAGTTATACCTTTTGATTATGCCTAATGTCATTTTAAGCGCTTCGGCGTCACATGTTGGAGCCTCATTCCCCTCATCATTGCCTTTTTCCTCAAAACCCCTAACCACCAATCTAGCTTTACAATACTTTAACTTATTCTTTTCCTTCTCTGTTATGACCAATCTTGTATTTAATCCCTTTCTACCATTATCCGCCACTTCATTCATTACGTCATTTTCTTTCCAATTCTGTATCTCGTTTTCCTTCGCCTTCATAACTTCTATATCTCTTACATCGACTAAAAGTATTTCTTCTTCATCAGGTATTTGTTCATGTTCCTTAAAGTCTTTTAGGTTTATCCAGGTTATTGTTCCATCATGCAAATTCTTGGTGTTGTAACATTGATTCCATTTCTTGCTATTCACTTTACCCGCTCTGCTCATTATCTCAACTCTCTTTTTTTGACCAGTTTCTTTTTCTATCATTTTCCATCTTTCTCCTTTCTTCAATCTGCTTAGATCTCTTTCTCTTTCTACTTCCTCTTCATCTTGGTCTTCCTCCTCTTGTTCCTGTTCAATATTAGTCATTACCCCCAGAGAGATGTCGCTTTCATCATCGTCTTTATCTTCTTCTTCTTCCTGTTGTGTTCTTTTGTGTTCATATTGTCCTTCACTTATGCTTTTTATGTCCTCACTTTTTCTTCTTTTTAGTTGTTCTTCATATGTATTTGGATCTTGATCGTCAATTTCTTCCTCATTTTCATCTTTATCATCTTCTTCCCTGGGTGCTCTTTGTATCCTGTTTATGTGCACTCTTTGCGTATATCTAATGGACCCTCCCTGTTTTACCACTACTGTTTTCCCATCTATTCCTATGACCTTTCCTGGTCCCTTCCATCTTTTATCGTTCTCTCTTTTATAGTATACCCACTCCCCAATTGTCACATCTCGTACTTTACTTTCTCTGATGTTGTTATTTAATGCTCTTTTCAATTTCATCTCTGCTTGTTGACTTATTACTTCTTTCCAGGCCTCTCTTCTATATCGAGCATTTTCTGTTATCACATGTTCTTCCCAACCCTCTGTGTCATCTATACTCCAATGTGTCATTTTCCCTCCCTTATTCCAACCAAATACCAGATTATTTGCTGTGTACCCTCCCTTGTTGGGTATATTATTTCGTCCGTATATAGCCCATCTTAAGCATAGATTCTTGTTTTGGTACCCATCTTCTTGTAATTTTCTAATATTTTCTTTCAAAAGGCCTACCATCCTCTCACACTTCCCATTGCTCCATGGACTTTCTGCCACTGTTGCCAATAATTTGATGCCAAACATCTCACACATCTCCTCCATTGTTTCATTTTGGAATTCTCTTCCGTTGTCCGAGAGAATTTTTTCTGGAGCACCAAAAACACTTATCCACCTGTCTATTATTTTACCTACAATCTCTGCCGGTCGTTTTCCTTCAGTCCATGTTGCTTGCACAAAACCAGTCAACTCATCTATCATTACTAAGAATTTCTTTCCTTCCAATTCACCCATATCAATAGATATTAATTCATTGAAACAATTTGCTCTATCCAAACCCACCACAGGTCTACTAGGTGTAGGCTTGAATATTTTACATGAATGACAATTATCTATTACTTTTTCGATTATCCCTTGTAATCTTCTTCTATTTTCCTCATATGCATTATCCCCCCGTGTGCCTTCTCCAAAATTTTAATAAGGTTGTCCTTGCTACAATGTGCAAATTGTTTATGTATTTTAAGTAATTTGTCTTCGTTTTGTTTTTCACTGTTCCCTATCCACCATTTATCCCCCCCAAACCACGCACTATATCTTCGTTTTATCAATGGTAATCTTACATGACCACCATCATCTACCCTCCCCTTTACTTGTACCCCTATATTCCTTAAAATAATATTGTTATTACTGATATCCATTATTGCCCCCATGTTTTGTAAAGTTTTTCTCCCTATCAACCATGGTATATCTTTATCGTGTAAATCGTTAATATAATCTGTCGTTATGTAAATGATGTTTTCCCCCCCCTTTTCCCGTAAGATCTACAGGTATTTGTAGTCTTTTTCCCCTTTATAATCAGAACCCCCAAAACTATATGTCTTTTCTATTCTTTTTTCACTCTCTCTTATCCTCTTTATTTCATATTTATTTAGATTTCTTAATATGTCTTCTAGTCATTCTCTTCCAATCACCGTACTGTTACTTCCAGTGTCTAATATAGCCTCTATCATTCCTTCACTCTCTCCTTCATTTGCTGAATTATGTCTCATACTCAAATATACATTACTCTGTTCACTTTTCATTTGCCTGTCAGACCCCCTTTTCTTCCACCAACATTTGTCTTCCTCGTGTCCCCACTTACGGCAGTACATACATTTCTTAATATTTTCATCCCGTGTTTGACACCTCTTGGCCTCATGGCCTTTTCTCCCACATTTCAAACACAGTATTTGTTCCCGACATTCTTTCGCTAAATGCCCGTCCTGTAAACAATTAAAACAACGCAAATCGCCTTTTGTCTGACATTGCCAACTCATATGTCCCCTACCGCCACATTTATAACAACCTTGTGTTTCTTCTTTTGGTTCTTCTCTTACCTTCTTGTATACGGCTCCTGTACTTTGACTCATTTCTTGTCGTCCCCTGTCTAACCACATATGTTCCCTCACTTTCTCATCTCTTTTATTTTCTGTTCTCCCATGCTCACTCTTTCTCTCTTCAAATACACGTAACATCTGCTTTTTGATATTTTCATAATCCAATTCACCATCTCTTGCCATGTTTTCAAATTTGTAGTGTATAACAAATGAGCTCCTTTTACATCTGATCCCCACTCACTCATTCCTAAACATGTTGCCTCACCCATCACTCTTGCATATCTTATTACATACTCTTTAACACTTTCTTTCTCTCCTCTACCAATCTTTATCACATCTAATACACTGTTAAATCGTTCAACTCTCTTATCAATCTTGTATCTACTATCAAGTGCTTCCAATATCAATGCCACTCCTTTCTCCTTTGTTAGTTCTTTCGTACTCAAATTCTTAGTCAATTCTTCAGCCTCCCCTTCTAGATGCAATCTTATTATTAATCCCTTTCGTTTTAAATCTCCATTCAATTCAACCCAGTCACTCACTCTTCTTCTCCATCTTTCATATTCCCTTTCTAGTCCTGAAAATACAGGACACTTACCAATCATCCTCACTTCTATCTCCTTTTCATTCTCTGTACCTTCGTTCCCCATAATGCTTATCTTTTATCTTTGCAGACAAGTGATCAACTAGCAGAGTCGCGCAGATGAGCAATCTATGAGCTAATAGTAGATCAATAATAATATTTATATTCAGACAATTATATATATCTATCTATTAAAATATATTTTAGGTAGTTTATTTATTATTTATTTATTTTTATTAATTATTATTACTTACACACAAAATATTGAGAAACAATGAAATGTTCTTACCTTTTTTTATTATCCTCTTTGACTGATTAACAGATTAGATTGTTAGAATTTATGAGGACAACGTGCCATGCTTTGATGAATGAATGATGTATGTAATAAAGCGTTAAGAAGGATAGTGCAGGATAAGGACAGAGATATGTTGAAATAATAATTATGTTGTATGATAAGCTGTAGGATATTATATGTTATCTGTTCTATTATTTATTTAGGCACCCTTAATTTGAACTCCCTTTTGATTGATCTGAATGATGAATCTCTCTTATTTAGCTGGAATAATCTCTCACTCTTATATCAAATATTTATTTTATACAATACTAGATAATATTTTAGGTAGTCTGCAAAAATAAAGAAAACATATACACACTTAACACACTTAACAGTAAAAAGACCTACGGCGCTCCGGTTATTCTTTCTGTCATCAATAATAATAATAATAATAATAATAATAATAATAATAATAATAATAATAATAATAATAATAATAATAATAATAATAATAATAATAATAATAATAATAAATTTTATAGTAAATCCATTTGATATCAGTTATATTTATTTTTCAGGTGGTATCTGGCACCTACCAAATAGACCTACAGGCGTAGTTTCCACAAACTTCAAAGGATGCATCGATCAACTATTTGTAGAAAACAAAGAAGTACATTTAGTTTATCATTCATCATTTCCTTATATTAAATTTTGTTATATTAAAGTTAAAAGATAAGAAAATATGACCCTTATCGGTTCTTCCTCTATTTTTTAATATGAAAATCTGCTGTGATAAATAGATTAGTTGTAAATAATAATAATAATAATAATAATAATAATAATAATAATAATAATAATAATAATAATAATAATAATAATAATAATAATAATAATAATAATAATAATAATATGAATGTTTTTGAATATATAAATGTACAGTATAAAATTTAAAATCAAATTTATCTGTCTATACGATTATGTAATTTGTTATATATATATATATATATATATATATATATATATATATATATATATATATATATATGCTATATATATATATATATATATATATATATATATATATATATATATATATATATATATATATATATATATATATATTTTCTACAAGAACGGCACAACCCAAAAATTGCGTTTATTCAGTTAAGTAATTTGAATTTCGGGAAGGCAATTTGAATTTCTAAATTATAACGTAAAATAAGGCCGGAGCAGGCAACACTGGTTACCACTCCGTGGTGAAACTTGAAATATGAGATTCCTTGGAATTAATAATTGCATCTTAATATATATATATATATATATATATATATATATATATATATATATATATATATATATATATATATATATATATATATATCTATAATATATATATATATATATATATATATTGAACACGGTCGAATTCTGTACACTACTACAGGTTATGCTAGATATTTATACGTAGAAGAGTACAAAATTTTTGAGATTTTTAGAACAAGAAAAAGTAATTATAAAATTTAAATTCCTCAAAATTGTTCATCCTTTTTCTCAAAGCTTCGAAGCTGGTATATTTTTTGCCCTGTCCTGCTCCACCTTTTTCAAATACGACTCCGGCTCCGGCTCCGGCTCCGGCTCCGGCTCCATCACTTTAAAGTTATCCGTCTCATTCTCCTCTTCCATACCCTTTTACCTTATACTAGAAAATGTTTTGGCTCCAACTATGGTTCCACAGACCTTCTTTTTGCCTCGCATGCTGCCAATCATTCTATCAGTTCAGAAAGTGGAAGGGCATTACAAGCTCTTATCTTGATGATTTGATGACCTGAAGGGCATTATTTTGTCTGCCTGGAAGGACGGCGTATGCCCTCCGTGAGTACGATCCGCCCTCAAAAACTAATATATAATAAAGAACAGTTCGGAATATATTACATATTTACGATCCATATTTATCGTTCAAAAAATAATAATAGAAGGAAATAAATCAAAATGTGTAGTTAAAAAATTTTTATCAGACCAATGATAAACAATAATTTTTTAGCCTTAAATCGATAATGATACACTGGAAAATGATATACTGAAATTCTCATATGTATTTTTATTATGTGAAGTAAAACACTGTTATAGAAGTAATAACAAATACTGAATCTGTTGTTATTGTCATTTTTTTCATATGAGACTGCAATGTTAAAGGCAACAAATTATTCTCCTTCAAACTTTAATTAATTAAAATAACCGTTTATATATATATATGTGTTGTTTATATATATAAAAATATAAAAATATAAATTTATATATATATATATATATATATATATATATATATATATATATATATATATATATATATATATATATATATATTTTGTGTGTGTGTGTGTGTGTGTGTGTGTTTGTGTGTGTGCGTGTGTGTGTAGGTGTGTGTGGTGTGTGTGTGTGTGTGTGTGTGTGTGTGTGTGTGTGTGTGTGTGTGTGTGTGTGTGTGTGTGTATTATATGTGTTATTTGTATATTAATGATTAACTTATTTTATTTTTATTTTTCATTTATTGCTGATGAAAACGATCTTCCTTTTCACAGTATATGAATGCAACCTTTGGATCAAATACATAAAAAGACATTTTTAAAAATACCTCCGTCACAAGTTTCCAAAAATTTAAAAAAGTTGTTATAATTCTAGACCGATAATTTTGACCACTCTGAATCTCATAGTGCAACGATTTGATCTCAATATGTTTTGAATTCTTTGTTACATGATACATTCATTGATATTGGGATAATGACACCAAAGGTTTAACATATTTTTTATATTTTTAGCAAGTCCCAGAACCAAAAGGATGAATTAACAGTAAGAGTACAAATAATCTTATTACTACTACTACTACTACTACTACTACTACTACTACTACTAATAATACTAATAATAATAATAATAATAATAATAATAATAATAATAATAATAATAATAATAATAATAATAATAATAATAATAATAATAATAATAATAATACTACCTTTTACTAATAATAATAGTAATAATAATAATAAGAATAATAATATAATAATAATAATAATAAACTTGGCTACATGTGTATATTCCATCTCTTCTCGTCACTCCATATATAGATATATATATATATATATATATATATATATATATATATATATATATATATATAGTATATATATATATATATATATATATATATATATATATATATATATATATATATGATATCAGAGGGCAATTTCAATTTTTTAAGCCCGCTAGTCTCGCTAGTCCGCTGCTCCGAGCGACTACCAGAATAGATGTGACCAGCGGAGGTACGAGCACGTCAGGAAATTAGCGGACTTGCATGTGCGGATCAAAAAAAGTTTCCGCTCTTTTGTTCCGCACCACCTTTTTCAAAAATGTTGAGTAGTTTACTTATTAAGAATATTCTTATTGGTTAGAATAAAGAAATATAATTTTTATCTTAAGTTTATAACCAATTATTCTTTTTGTCTATAACTTATTGTTTTTTAATAATTGAGCTTCCAAAACCAATCTCAACCTCCTTAATGTTACCATATATAATAAATACCATTTAAATTGATTTTATAGACCGAATGGCTATTATCCTCATCTATAACTTTAATTAATTATATTATTACTATAATAACTAGGCACAGAGTATATATATATATATATATATAGAGGTATATAATATATATATATATATATATATATATATAGTATATATATATATATATATATATATATATATATATATTTATATATATATATATATATATATATTTATTTCCGAAGAGGAAACCGAGCGAATAGGTTTCGAAACGTAAACTAGCTCCCATAAAATAATATTCTTTGTTCCCTTTTTCAAATATTATTTTAAATGGTTTTAAAAGTCGTGTAATTTTTATAAATAGAGTTCGAGTGTTAAGTTTAGAACTCTTTAAACTTTTGAACCCAAGCCTGATATATATATATATATATATATATATATATATATATATATATATATATATATATATATATATATATATATATATATATATATGTATATATAGCTACCGTTACTGTAAAGGCTGCACGACTTTGCAGGCGTCTAGAGGCTTTCATGATTCTATTAAAGTCTTGAACGAAATAGACCTTCTTATGGGTGGACAGGGTGGTCAAAATATTTCAGAAGGGAGGCAGAATGATTTAGGTGATGACCTTAAATTAGCAATGGACTGCTGGAAGCGAACTAACATCAGCACTCCTCTCACCAAGGCCTTTCCCTTTCAGCATAGGGAGAATTTGTTGAACTTGTTCATAAAATATACTACACCTCTCCTACGGCTGTAGAGCGAATATTTAGTATCGGTGGGGATATTTTGAGGGCAAAGAGGTTAGCCTTAACAAGCTTTGAATTTCTGATAAAGCAATCTTTTGTGAAAGGCATGGATCTTGTCCTTGGAAGAAGACATTGAGGAAGAGGAAAACTGAGATTCTGTAAATATCCATTCACCTTTATATAAGTATTCTGCATCAAGCTTTTGTAAGATTGTACACTATATAGTATTTAATATTAAAACCTGTGAAGTCACACATTATTAGCCAAAGACGTGCGGACGTGCGGACGTGCGGACTTCGATAGCGGAGGTTTGATGGTCTTAATAGGAGTACGGAGGAGCGCTAGCGGACTACGTTTTCGAGGTGCGGAGGTGCGCTAGCGGACTACCCCTAAATGAGCGGGGTGCCCACCTCTGATATATATATATATATATATATAGATTAGAGATAAATGTTATTATATATATATATATATATATATATATATATATATATATATATATATATATATATCCTGTGATGGGCATCCCTGAGTTCAGATGAGAAAATTTCCATAACGTACGTTTTGTGTGTCATAAGGGGCGACTAAAATTATAAAAGGACAGTGGTTGCTGGATTGGAGTCCCGCTACCACTTACAAATATACTTTACGAGTGCTCATGCATGCCTCGGAACTGGTCGCGCTCTCCTTAATCGACGACCTTGTATCTTTCGACGAAACTGTATGAAACGTCTGGGTATATAAAATGTTAGGAGGAACAAATGGGGTGGACAAGAAGAGAAAGGCGGTAAACGTGTATTTAGAAAGGGTGAATTTGATCGGTTTGTTTTGATTGAAACAAAGATGAAAAGAGGTGATAAGGACGAGTTGTGTGTGGTGAAATATGTGTGTATTGGAGTGGAGATGAATGTGGGGAGAGAGAGAGAGAGAGAGAGAGAGAGAGAGAGAGAGAGAGAGAGAGAGAGAGAGAGAGAGAGAGAGAGAGAGAGAGAGAGAGAGAGTTGCAATTCTGGTGAGTGATGTGTGGATTTTGTCTGGATCGGTACTAGAATATAAATGGTTGAATTTAAGCTTGAGAAGGTTAAGGTATGTGTGACTGTAGCATATGGTCCATCAGAGGGGGAACATGATGATAGTAAGATTTTCTGAAACGATCGGAATGATGTTATGGGCTGCTTGAATGGTTTGGATAGATGATCGAAAGAGGGATGGAGGGAGATATGTGTGCAAGCAATACACTCTTCTAACATACGATTGTCTAAAACTATGAGAGATGGTCTCGAAGGAAAAAGTATGATTGATTTTATGTTGGTGAGGAAGGAGATGTTGAAGTATGTGATAGATGATAAAGCAGTTAGGGGTTGGAGATGGGAATATGATATCGTTATGCTGTTTCATGTAAACTTAAATTAGTGGGAGAATAGATGGAAAGGAAAGAAAACGGTAAGGAAGTTGGAAGAATTTGGAGTAAGAAGTTAAGTGACCAATGTTTCAAGGAAAAGCATGTGAGAGCATTTGAAAATAAATCAGTTGAATGTGAAACAAGGTGAAGCTGAACAAATCTGGACGGAAATGAAGGAAGCGTTTGCTAGTAGTGCAAGAGAAGTATGTGGGTGTGTTAAAGTAGGAAGTAAGAATGTCCATAGAGGATTGTGGAATAAAGTAGTTATGCAAGCGGTAAAAAGAAAAAAAAAATATATGCGTGGTCATTATGCTAAAATCAATGACGATTCGATTTCGAAAGAAAGGTGTATGGAAACATATAGTGAGGAATAGAAGATCAGAAAGTTACCTACGTAGGAGACAAAAGGAGGTAAATGAACAGTTTGATGAAGGGGATAAAGAAGCTGTCTGGAAAGTACTAAAGCTAAGAAAAAAGAAAAGGAAAGTGGAACCTTAGAATAATAATGAATAGGGATTGTGCATTCGTGACTGATGAGATGGACATAAGGAGAGTGTGGAGGGAACATTTTGAGAATCTGCATAACATTGCCAGTAATGAAGACGTGATAGTTAATGTCAGTGCCTATGATGTTGTAAGAAGAAGTATTTTAGGGATGAGGTAATAAGTAGAGTGAGAAAGTTGATGAATAGTAAAGCAGCAGCTATTGATGGAATTACTAGTAAAATGATCAAGAATGGATGTGAGATTGGGATTGACTGGATATGATGAAAGTTGTATAACAACCTTTTTGAAGGTCGCTCCGAAAGATTGAAGGGGAGCAGTAATAGTACCCTTGTAGAAAAGCGTGAATGAAAGAATAAATGAGAGTGTATTAAATTGGTTTGTCATTTAAAAGAATGAATGGTAGTCGATTTGTTAAAAGGAAAGTTAGTGGTGAGTGTGTTGGGAAGCGACCTGCTGGAAGACCTAATAAAAGGTGGATTGAATCAGTGAAAGAGTGACTGAAGGAAAAGGATGTGAATTTAGTGCGTAATACGGGTAAATGACATGGTTTTGTGAGGGGTATGATTGTGGGTCTGGCCCAGGGGATGAACCTGACATTGACGAGATGCAACAGTGGAGGTCACATCGCAGTGTGGAAGCTCTGGGGTGATTTTGTCCTGCGCTGTGGGATGGTGTGAATAACCTTTCTTTTCAACTCTTCACCCTACTTGCTCTGCAATTTTTTGCGCATCACAATCCAATCTGTGGGGAACAGGGGGAAGGTAAATATATATATATATATATATTATGTTATATATATATATATATTATTATTATATATATATTATTATACATATATATATATATAGATATATATATATATATATATATATATATATATATATATATATATATATATATATGTTATATATATATTATTACGCGTATTGGTTATTATATACCCCTTGTGCCAGCGATAACCTCTCTAAATAAGATGGAGCCAACTTTTAATAACCTTAAATATAAGATTATGAAGTTATTTCTTTTGCAATATGGTATAAAGTTGATATATATATATATATATATATATATATATATATATATATATATATATATATATATATATTATTATTATTATTATTACATATATATGTTATTATTATTAATATAATATATATTATTATATATTATTATATATATATATATATATATATGATAAGATATATATATATATATATACATACATATATATATAAGTACATATATATATATATATATTATATTACATACATAACTGCATGAATCAGTAAATAATTGGTTGTTGTTTACGTGTACACAATACATAATATATATACATGATATACATATTATTATTATTAAGTTATATATATATATATATATATATATATATGTTATTATATATATATATATATATACATATTACTACAAGCATATAAATATAACTTTAACCTATTTGGCAAAGATATATATATATATATATATATATATGGTGCAGTATATATATATATATATATATATACAGTATATATATATGTTATATATGTATATATATATATATATATATATATATATATATATATATTAAAAAAATTTGAAATATTAAATTTATTAAAGTAACAATAATTGCTAATGCATGAAAATATACTATTATTTTATAATTAAATATTTTTTAATATAATTGTTGAAATTTACTAATTAATTTTAGCAATTAAATCTTAATTTTCTGTAAATATTTATTTAAACGAAAACAGGGAATATATATATATATATATATATAGTTATATGTGTGTATATATATATAAATATTATTAAGGTTAAGAGTTATATATATTATTATTATTATATTATGACATTACAGATATATATATAGATATATATATATATATATATATATATATATATATATATATATATATATATATATATATATAAATAAAAGAGAGTATATATAGATATATATATATATATATATATATAAATATATATATATATATATATATATATATATATATATATATATATATATATAAATATCTATAAAGAATTTATAGATTTATAATATATATATATATATATATATATATATATATATATATATATATATATATATATATATATATATATATAGGTGTATATGTGTGTGCATAATATAAACTTTAATGATTATTATGAAGATTAGTATCTTATCGTGACATTATGAATTGCATTCAGCTTGAACCATGTCCACTTTGTGCTGGATCAAAGAAAATCAAACTCATCCTCATTAAAATTACAATTGTATAATTTTAAAAATAATCTATTAGCACAATGTATCATTCTCATTGTAGTACAATATTAATTATTCAAAGCAGAATTAATTTGTGTAAATGGTTATATAACATCAAAACCCAAAGAAAATTTTACGAAAACTTCTGAAAATCGCTCCAAAATTACGATATCCTCTATTTTATTATTCATAAACTTTCTTATTACTGTGTGACAATTATGTGCGTGTCGTTAAACAACAATGCAGTGTGCTTTTCAGTGTCATTTTTTCTTGCTGTGATCTTAAATGATCCTTTTGAATATTATACAATAATAATAATACTCGTAACTCGATTAATACTCGTAACTCAATAATAGTCTTCCTTCATGTTTTATTCAAATGTGTAAAATTCATTACCAGTCTTCCAAAACGGTAAATCATTTCTTCCAAATAGTGTTCACAGTCTTCCAAAACATAAGTCATTTCTTTCCAAATGGTTTTAGAGATGATTAATGTGATTCCCAGATATAAGCAAGATATCTAGTTTCCTGTTAAATGTCACCCAGATTGTCTTCCTAAACTGAGGCTTTTTTAATATTAAAAACTCGCTGCAGATGTTAAAAATTTGTAATATGTCTTCCAGAAGAACGTGAAAAAAATTTTGCTCTTTTGTTTTATTATATATTAAAATTCTATCTCTTTTAGAGAGGTTTAAATTTTAAGAAGCAAATATACAAGAAAACAAATTATGAGTTACATCAACAGAACATTTATTTCTGTAAAGTTAAGATTCAAAAGATTTATTTATAAGATTTTAATAAAAATATTCCATGTAACTTCATCGTTTTGTTATAAAAATATTTAGATTCAAGGCGTGTCTTTTTGAATATAGATTAAATTCGTTCTATTTTTTTAAAATTGATATCCTGCAGAAGAAT
>JABUQX010094123.1:0-25157 GCA_015478945.1 Trachelipus rathkii
AATTGATAAAAAAGAAAAAACTAACCCAGTCTAAAGAAGATATGCAAAATAGGCAAAGTCTATCTACCAACTAGTGCAAAAAGTTTTCTTAATCCACCTATAACTAGTCCTACAAAGGGATAGCCGGTCTAAATCCCTCCATAGACAGCGTCCTTCACTCTGCTATGTGCTTTATAAAAAAATGGCTCCCACCCTGTCCTTTCAAAATGCTCTGCTCCCAATCTTCGAGCACTGAATCCCACCCCAGTCTGTATTCCCACTAATGTATCTAGAGCCAAAGATTTAACCGAAAGCCAATTAAGGTGCTTATATTCCTGGAGAAAAAACATCACAGAAATCCCTTAAAATCAATCAAATATTAGCTATATGTGCAGTTGATTGTTAATCCAGACTAGCTAGCTTAAATTTAAATGAAACAAAAACTACAATCAGACTATCTACCGACCAACAAATTCATTCCACCCTTAGAAATACCTTTGTGGTTTGACTGTTTCAAACGGTCTGGCTATCACTCCTCTGATCCAACTGAACTTATACCCGCCTTGCCAAAGCCTTTTATTGAAGGCCCTACCTCTGCGGGCTCTTGAATGCCCGGAAGGGGGAGGAATCCAGGGTGATTCACGGTGTGATTTTGGAGTCTTTTGCAAACTGTCGGTGGCTACCAGCATAGTCATCCAGCATAACCGTCTCTTAGCACTCTCCAACAGACTATCTCAAACCTTTGTCCAAAACTTCTTGTAATCGATAGACTTTAGGAAGAACCCTTTGGATGAGCAAACATCCAGTGGTTAGTAGTTTGTTTCTACAGCCAGTACGGTTACAACAGAAAAAATAGATTAAAAAGCCAAACCTAACTTAATCTCAATCTTAATCTCTAGTCTAACATCAGACTACGTTATCTACCGTATACTCGTCCGAGTTGAGCGCCGTTAAAACAGATTTTGAATATGAAAGGAAGGCTGTTACAAATATAGTGCTTCAGCACAGAAGAATAAAAGATTCTTGGAGAGAGATTTTAGAACATCAAAAGAATGATTAGGCAATCTAAAGTGCCTGTTCATCAGTACATCTCAAATGAGCGGTATTGCTCACTTACCTATATATATATATATATATATATATATACTATTATATATATTATATATATAATAATATATATATATTAATATACTATAGTAATATATAATATATAATATATCATATATATATATATATATATCTTGTTTGGAGTATCTCCCCCTACTTTCTTGGCTACGCTCTAAACGGAATATGGATAAATAGTGAGTAGTTAAATAGTAAGATATTCTTTCAAATGCATATATGCAATGGATATATGGGGAAATGGGCATTAAGTCTGGCATCGGCACTTACGTTCTAAAAGATCAGGCGGGAAATCCGCGTAACAGGGGCACTGGCAGGCCGTACTACATGGCTTCCTTAAGACTTTTTAGCAGTTTTTGTGCAGACTGGCTGTGGATGGGAACTTATGATAAATGCTACTACTCCCTCTCTGAATGGGGTTTTCAGGAAAGACGTGTTGGTCAAAAACTAGTACTATTTATGCGTTATACTATTCACCAATTTTCTTTCTCGTTTTAGGGAAGTAGAATTGTATTCGACTTTTACTCCTTTTCCCGTACCTCTAAAAGGATGTTCTTCTCCATTCAACGAGGTATTCGAATAGGTTAAAACTAGCAATGCAACCTACATTCAAAACATTGCTTTGTTTCGATCTTTTCAATACTCAAAATTGAAGTTACATTCCCTTATATTACGCGTCGCCAATTGAAAGAAAATTGAGGTGCTTGTATCTATCTTTTTTAAACCTAAAAATGTCTGGAGAAATGAAAAATCTTAGGACTTACCTTGTCTTTACAATATCGATATAAACATGGGCACACGGCATCCCCTGAAGCATCCAGGAGACTTTTATGATGAAAGTCTTTCAGGTGGAGACCGGGGAAGAACTTGTCGGGCCCGACGAGTAGACGTTCCCCTTAAAAGTACCTAATCGATGGCAGGTGCGCTCGTAGAGGTAAACACCTTCTGAATCGAGGGATGAGACTAACCTAAGTCTCTGTTTACGAAGACTACGCTACGCATCTTGATTGATTGTGTGCCCTCTCAGCCGCATGTTATAAATCTTTGTGGTCTTACTGTACGGAAAAGAAGAGTAGTGTTTCCAACTTCAGAGGCAAAAGCAGAAGTACGAGTTTGGTTAATGCGTAGAAGCCATTTTAATCCATTAGAAACCTGTATCGATGAATTAAAAGATATTAAGCTGGCTGCTCGGTTGAACGCGGTACAAAAGTGATAAACAAAAGATCGATACGGCAAAATGGTAAAGAATTTCAAGAGATAGAAAAATGTTACATTACTATGAAGAAATAGGATCATAATCTTACTAAAGAAACTCATAGGACAAACTTGGCTTTCCTCGGCTCTGGAAACAAGTGATTCTGTTGTCCACGTCTCTCTATCCGTTCTCGTCCACGAAACTCAACTGATTTGTCTCGTCTCGAGCCTCTTGTAGGTGGTGTCCAGTCACCGTGGAAGATTGCTCTGCTTTTCAGACGATTTGGGATCTTGAAGATATTTTGCTACGTATCGGTATTCTCTTAAACAAGAAAAATTAAGCAATTAGGCACATGAATTACACCATATGTGTTAGTTATCTATAAGATACCGTAGTCTTATATAGAAAGCAGATATAGTATTATACTACTTATATATAGGTATTTATTATAGCTATATAAATATATTATATAGTATATATATTAGTAGTATAGTATATATAATATATATATATGGGGGTGTGGGGGGGTAATATAATATATATAGTTATATATATAATCTTGATCGAGGTAAGGGATGTAGGATAGTAGGGCCATACGGGCTGCTGTATGTTGCTCGTGGTACTTAGGCATCCTGTCCCCCCTTCCCGTTGGGTTTGTTGCCAGACTAGGGCTTTGGTAACAACTTTTGGAAGATCAGCGTTGCCTAAGTCTACGCAGCATGTGCAGTGTTGGATTATTATTGCCGATGGGGTGTTGGTCTTACCTCGTGTCCCTGTATCCCGTCTCCTGGGGTTCGTTGCCAGCCAGGCTGGTGTAACAACTGAGAGTCCAGTTTTCAACGTACCCGACCACACGTGATTACCCATAATGGATGCTTGGTCGACAGGAACCTGGGCGGGGAGGATGCTACAGAAAATGCTTAGTTATTTTAAAATGTTATAAATATTACCCTGCTCTTCTTATTTAACAAAAGGAAATAGTGCTAGCAACCATTTATGCAATCTTAAGTAATGAAAAGTTTTCTAGAAACTTTACACACCAAATAAGACAACAAACCAATTTCAGTCTGATCTAAACCTAGCTACTCCAGAAGAAATTAGATCCATTCTGCTGATCTACATGCTATCAGGTATTATCCGTATACAGACAGATATCGTATGCAATTCACAAACATGCACATATATATAAATATTAAACTAATATAATATCATATTATATATTAATATATATATATATACAATATATATCATATATACTTATACTATTAACGATACTATAAGGTATAGGTATATGGAGTTAAAGTTTTCTCAATAGTCCTATTAACTGTAATTTTTTTCCAGCAAATGATGGTCACACTTACGCAAAGTAACACGGCAGGATACAAGGCGTGTTACGTTTAGATGATGTTGCAAAGCCCTTAAGCCGTTTTCGTTCTTGCAGGTTGGTTCTTACGAAAACGTAATATGCCTAAAACGTCGAGTTTGCATTCGTTTTGGGTCAAACCAGCGTTTGGTTGTTTTTTTTGTCAAACAGGCGCAAATCGTGAAATCAATGTCTTTAAGACCACAAATAATAACTATTTGGGTAATTGAATAAAAAAGATTGTCATACCTTAACAGCAAAATATTCTGGCGATTATTTAACTATACTGAACAGTTTCCGTTTTTGAGTCAAACCAGCCACTGGCACAAACAGCCTCGATAATAATAACTTTGCTAATGTTCTTTTTTCAATTGTCATTAAGTCGGTTTGAACGTAAGAAATTCGCTTAATTCCTGTGGATATGATAACAAAAAAATTAAGGAAATTCCTTACGTTCTAGTGAGCATTTGTTACAAATTTTTGTCATGACGTTTGCAAACCAAATTGTAAAACCTACGTCGAAAGAAATATTTAAAAGTTGTTCAAAACCCAATTTTTTCTTATTCAAATAACAATGAAAATACCATTATCATAGTTTTAAAAAATGGACCTAAAACCATCTGTGATGCTGCGTATAGTTCCATTTTTGATCGAAACGAGCGGATCAGCTTTGCGCCACCTTCTTTTTCGTTTTCAAACTCGTGAAAATCGCCTTAAAACAAGAAGGACGCTCACCCACGTAAAAGAATCCACCTAAATTTTTGCTAGAAAAGCTATAGTAAATGGGTACACACTTAAGAATTAAGGGGCTTCTCCACCTTACTGGTTTCACATCATCCCTTATAATCATGCAGGCTACAGGTAGATAGTCGGTGCTGTGTTTTGCGATTTTTCAACTACATTTATTATTAATTCTATTATAATGTTGAGATATAATATTCTTGATGAAAATGATACTGATGATGTTAAAAAAAAACTGCTAATCCATTCATTGGTTTAATACACAATGAAAAAAACCACATTAGAGTCTGTAATGGATGTCTTAAGGGAGTTGGAAATATTAAAAGTCGGATCCGAAATTTGCCCACGCCCAACCCTAAATTCGTGGGTCCCAATTGTTACCGGTTAGCTTTATCCGGCCTATCTTCTTAAAATGAATTAAATCCTTTAATAATATAAGGGATATACATATACGCCAACAGCATATTATACTTGAATTCTACTTCCCCCTTAATTAGGTCTATATTCGAATATCAACATTATAATTAAACAAATAAATAACAATAATAATAATAAATAAAAAATATGTTCCTAATACCTATTACAGGCCTTTGAATCCAATTAGTTCTTGTGAACTGATTTTACGGATTTTATATATTATAATATAATATAAGTATTTAATATAATAGTAATAATATAGAGAAATAGTTACAACAAAATATAAAATTATCTAATATAGGGTATATTATATTTATATCTTTACTGTATCATTTAAAATAAATAAACATATGAAATACTAATTATATATTATATTAATATATAGAATAGTTACTTTATATCTGAGTTTTCTGATGAACTTTGTTATGGTAAAATCCTAAAGATCAAATATAATAATAATAATCTATAAATAATAATATTAAATATATCATGATTGAATGATTCATGGGAAGAAGTCACTGCAAAAAAAGTGAGGTCTTCTGACTGAGATCTTCGGAAACTGACCCTGGACAAAGGAAACCATTCAAGAATCTTCCTCTCCACCCCCCGACCTACACACAATTGTCCGGTCGCGTTACGTGACAGCATTTGTGTGCCCGCCACGCTCCAGAGAAATCTGAGAATCATATACTGTACTACAGGACTCTCTACCACTCAGCAACTTTATTCTCCTTTTTAGCTCATTAGAGTTAATTTCTTTTGGTTTACGCTCTGCCCTTACTTTCTTAAAAAATGCTGGGGACAATAGAAACATAATCCTGGACCTGGAAACCTAACAATGGGACCTAATTACGCCTAAACAAAGTCAAGTAGGACAGGAACCTCCGTACCTGATTAATGTACGGAAAAACTAGATACACAAACAACTTTCCCTTTTCATTCCATCCTACCCCAATCAAATTAGTTCTTGAATATTTGCCCAAAACTAATGCTGCCTCCCAACCCACATTAACACCCTACAGACACACAAACAACCCACAACTAAAACATCCATTTAATTACAATTCAAACAATCAACCGGTACATACCACAACCCAAATACCATAAGCTAGTAGAAGCCTTCTTATAAAACAACACCAATACCAGTTATTTGCCGAGACATTGATACAAGAGGTACCTCCAGAAACTAATCAGAACAAATTTCATAACGGGCATTTCGATGCCATCTTCGACAACCCCAATTCCAAAAAGAAAAGACACACAACTATCTACTTCTTGATACACAATCTTGTTTCAACTTCTCAACCACAAACACCACCTTACAAAGACATATAGGTCCTGCACTATCAAATGAACTCTCACACACATCTCAGACAATAACAATCTATCACATACAGATTTATTAAATAAAAAGCCACACTCACTATAAACTCAGCCGATATCTCCACCTCCCAAACTCTATATGCGGAGTGAACTTCATGCTCACACGGCCTACATAGAGTCAGGCCAGCCACCCGAGGAAGCAGATCATAGAAGGAAACCTATCAATATCCAACCTTCAGAAAACCTAAACAATCACAACAAACTGCCCATTGTTCCCACCAGAAACTCACCTCCCAAACATGTACATATATATACACCCGACATAACACAAATGTTCAACCAAACTATAACACAACTCCAACCATTGGGTTCAACGTACAAACCTAAAATTTCTAAACTTAGGATCCACTTCCCAATCATCATAAAATGTAACTAATGTCAACAAAACAAACTAACCTCTCAGGAAAACATTCACAAACCACAACAAGAAGCCAGACTGGACACAATTCACAGCATATAGAAAAAACATACATCCTCTTCTAATATTCACAGAATGCATCAACCTTAACAAAAGCCCATACAAAAACTTAAATCAACAAAGAAAATAATATAATCAGAATCTTTAATCTACATCTTTATGCAGAAGACACAGAAGCATTAACAAACAATTCTTCAAACACCTTCCAAACTTTCCTCACCAAGAACATCCAACACACGATAAACACCAGAATGAAAACAATAATAATAATGAATAACTCAATCAACTAATAAAAGATTACAATCATAATAATTTGAAAATGTTCCTATCGTATAAGTCAATTTGCGAATCACACATTTGATCCCGTTCCAAAACTAACAACGAAATATATCACGAGAGCCTCAAATAAAGCCTTTATTAATAAAGGGACCTCCAGACAGCACGACGTAACCAAGGCAATAAAAAATGAATATAAAAAAATTGGTGTACTGAATCATCTCGAAACAGCTAACGCCAAAAACTACGAGGAATGAATTTAACGGAGATCATCTGAGAGAAAATCGATTGGGTCATCTGGAGAGAAATCGATGGAATTTTTTTCTCTGAACACGGATAAGCCTTATAACATGCCGGCAGCGTCGATATCCACATATCAAAAGATACCGATAATTGATTGCACACAACGAACGGGGCTCAACTCGAATCAGGCAAAAATTCAATCCCATTCAATCTCATTCCTTCAATTTAGCCTCGATCATTGCAATCACTCTAATACTCAAAGTGAATCACACAAGAGTTTATCATGATAATGTATGTCTTCGGTCATTTTTTTTCTTCCAAAAGAAATATGCACAGTGGCTAACATACACACAGACAGATGGGCTTTATCCTAATAAACAAACGTCTGGCTTTTATATATATATATATTATAGGAGTATATAGTATATATATATAATATGATATATATTAGTATATATATATATATATAATATCAGTATTAGTTATTATACTATATATATATATTAAATATTATATATATATATATGTATATAATATTATCTATATATATATAAATGACTTATATAAATATATTATATTATATATAATTTTATTATATATATATATATATATATATTATATTATATTATATATATAGTATATAAATAATAAATATAATATTTTAATATAATAACTAGTATTCACTATTAAAATTATTATTAGATATTTATATATATAGTAATTATATAGTTATTTAGTACAATAATAATATATATATAATAATTTTATTATTTATCATTGAATATATATATATATTATTTATTATATGAATAAAAAATATAATATATATATATATATATATTTATTATATAATATATATATATTACAATATATATATATATATATATATAATATATTATATTTATAATATATATTATATATATATATATTATATATATATATTTATATATTATATATAATATATATATATATATATATATATATTATATATAATTAATATAATATAATATAGTAATGTTGAGATATATATATTTATTAATATAATTATTAATTATATAGGCTATAGATTAGATAAGTTAATATATATATAAGTATATATATTATATATTATATAATAAATATAGTATAATATTATGTTAGGAGTATATATATATTAGTATAGTATTAGTGTTATTAGGTATTTATATATTAATATATAGATAATAAATATATATAAATTATTGGGTATAATCTATATATATAAATAGTGGTAGGATTGATACTAATATTATAATAATATATAGTATAGATAATATAGGAATATATATTATATAATAGAGTATATTATTATAATATATATAATTATAGTGTTTTTATTTGTATTATATATATATATATATATTATATTATGGTATATAAAAATATATTATAAATTATATAATATTTATATATATATACTATATATATATAGTAAGATGTGGCGGTGTAAGAAATATAATATATATAGTATATAAGTTATCTTATTAAGGAAATATATTATATTAATATATATACTAATATATATATAATATAATATAGGGTATATATATATAGTACTATATGATAATGAATTAATTTATATATATATGTATTAATAGGTGAGGTATATTAATATATAATAATCTACGTTAATAGTAAATCATGAATATAATAAATAATAGGAGTGGTAGACTTTAAGTATACTTTGTAAGTTATATATTATATATATATATCGTATATCCAGGGGATATAATATATAAATATTTGAGTAGCTATATAATATATATATAGGTATATATATATACGGTTGTGTAGTTATATAATTATGTCAATTATAAATTATAATACTATATGATATTATATGATAAATAGCTTTATATAATAATATTATTATATAATATATTATATAATTATATATTTAATATATATATATAATATAATATATATATAGGTTATTGTTTGTCAATGATCGATAAATACATATTAAATATAGTGGTTGAATAATATATTTTTATCTGCTATGTATTGAAAAGAATATATATATATATTGCATATATTAATATATAGTATATAACATATAATAGTATATATATACTATCATAATAAATATATATTAGTATATATATTATATAAATATAAAGAGTGAATATATATAAAATAATTTCTAATAAAATTTATATATTTAAATATATAGGTATATATTTATATATATTATATAGAGTGTATATATATATATATATAGGAATAGTATGAATATATATAGTTAGTAAGTAGTATGTTGAATATATATTTGATATATAATGAGGAATGATTCGAAATTTAATAAGAGATGTTATGTTTATATTATATGGTGTATATATAAATTATATATATTATATATTAGATTAATTGTATAGAAATATTATATAAATATATATATATATGGTATATGATAAATATATTTATATAAAACATATATAGTATGATATATAATATATAATAGTACTATATAATTATAATAGTATATAATATATATATATAGAATATAATATTATAATAATATATAATATATATATAATATATATTATATATATATATTATTATACATTTAATAATATAAATATATATATTTAATCATATATATAAGATATTATATAAATATATATATTAATATATTAATATATTATTATAATATAGGTATATATATATAATATCAGTTTATTATATATAATAGGTATATATATATAATATATATAATATATATTAGTATATATATAATATATATGTTAATATATATTATATAATATTATATATATATGTATATATTATATATACATAGCTGATATGATAATTATATATATATATATGTATATATAATATATATATATGTTATAGAGGTGATATTAAAATTTATATTAATATATTAATATAATATATGAATAATAATAATGTAAATTTATATTTATATGTATAGTAATATATACATATATTAAATATATAGTTATATATATTATATATATCATATATAAATATGATATATATATACTATCACTTATATATATCATATATATATATATAAAATACATATAATATTATATATATTTGATATTATAAATATATATATAGTATATAGATAGTATATATATATATATTAGTAATTATATTATATATATTATATATATATAGTAGTATATATATATATATAATATATATTATATTATATATATAAAAATAATAATAAATAATATATAATATTTATATAAAGGTAAATATTTTTTATATGCATAGTATATATATAATATATATATATATATATATATATATATATATGTATTATATATTTATATATGATATATCATCATTATATATTATATATAGATATTATATATATCAGGGTCGGAATTATTATTTCTTCATGGGTTCCGACACTGGTCTGTCCCCATCAACATCGACGTTTGGTAAAAATAAGTAAAACGTACGATTTCTTATTTTATTATTCAATTCTAAATCTATGCCCAAGAAATATGTCTGAATAAAATGGTATTCGCAACAAAAATGGTCTGAAAATGTCTGAAATACCTATAATAAAAAAAAGCATAGAATACATATATATATTAATGAACTTTAAAATTATGGGTTTACTAAATATAACATATTTATTAAAACATTAATTAGTATCATATTCCAATATATCATTTAAAAGTATTAGTTTCAAGTGACTGCCTTAAAGAAATTTCATTAAATATCAATTAATATTTGTCTCACGTAAGTTAGGAACAAGAATTCATATTTTTATTTATAAATAAAATAAAAGTAATATCGATTAATAATATAATCATTAATTCATTATATATCAAACTAAATAATATCACTTCTATGATTTTATTTCATTAAACATGGCAAAAACATACTTATTTAAAAACAATAAAATATTGGAAGATAAAAATAAAACCAAACTTTAAATATTCATTCAAGAAGATTATTATTATTAATTATTATGTATTAAATATATTATTATGTATTATTATATTATTATAATATTCATTATTTTTCTATTAATATTTTATATTACTATTATATTATTAAAGAAAAATTATTATTTATTATATTATTATTATTATTATTATTATTATTACCTATTATTATTAAATACTTTTATTTAACAATTCAATATTATTACCTTTGACAAGTAGATGGAAATGGTTGAGTGAGAAACTTTCTTTGTTTGTCTCACTAAAATAATTGTCTGTTTAGTTTATATTTATTTTTACAATATTAAAAAAAGAATAAAATAATATGTATATATTTGTATATATATGATATATAAAGCTTATATATATATCATATATATATTATATATTATATATCATAATATAATATGGTAATTTATATATATACTATATATATATATATATAATCATTATATATAATGTATAGTCAAAATTATTCATAAAATTAACGAGAATTTTCTATTAATGTTTTATTGCCCAGTTCATTAAAGAAATCCTTTTATATATAGATCTGCACAAAATTTTGGACGGACTCTTTTCATAACAGGTACCTAGAGCTATTTCGATTAGCTGTTTCTAGCACACCAGGTGTCTGAACCCGAACAGAATTGTAATTTTCTATGATCTAGCCTTTATAAAAAATTTGCTTTTTCCCCATGGTCCTCTCGTCCCCTACTCTAATCTCTCTCTAACCCCCAAAATGTTTTTCCTCGTTCTTTCCCCCACCATTCTCTGGTCTATCCTCTCGTATCCTGTTTCAGGGGGGGGGCTGACTTGAAGTCCAAAATGATTTTATATGAAACAAATATCAGAATTGAAATCATCATTTGGATATTCCTATTTATGGATTGGGAATTGGATTTATTCCCGGATTAGGAATCATAGCATGCATAAGGCACAATTTTTTTTTTTTATTTGTTAATCAAAATCTTTGCTTCAATTTTTATGATTCTCAAAAACTAAGATAAGAAGTGTCAATTCAGCGCCTAAAAACATATAGTGAAGAACATTAGTAGGCAAAGTGTTGCAATAGAATACGTAAGCTTCAGAGAGTATTGGCGAAGCGATTTAGTATTTTGATTATGATGGTTTATTTTCCAAATAAATAAAGTTTTATAATGATTTTATAATTTATTGAATTTACAATTCTGACAATAAGGACTCTGTCTCAGAAAATTAAAATTCATAAAGGATTTTAATTTCTGTTAGTGCTATAAACATTATATTCAAAAATATAAATTCATAAGAATTTTAGTCTAAGTTAGCAACCATTAGAATATAATTCCACTTCTTGTGGTTAAGGTAGATGTGTTCTATATTGGAATAGGATTGGATGGCATAAGGAGGTTTGGGTAAATTAATCTTGTCGTTAAATTTTATGGAGAATTGTCAAGCCAAGGTTCAAATTCAAATTTGATTCTGTGGGGAATTTTATGAACTGTGGGTTACCTCTATTGGAATGGTTGAAGATGGGTAGTATTTAGGCAAAATCGGGAAAGTATCTTTGGGGAGTTTTGCTTTAATTCTTGTCATTAAGCATCAATCGTACTAACATGGCGTTTCTTTTAAACCAAAGTCATTGAATAAACATATCGCTTATGATGAATTGTAATAAAATGAAACTAGTTGTTCCTCCACCGGGTATATGGGATTTATATTAACTTTAAGAAAGATTAAAGGAGTTAATTGGGTGGTGGTATTATTAAATCATGGTATCCATGGATCCTTATGCACTGACACTGATGCTTTCATTATTATGAAAAATTTTGTGGAACAATGACTGAAGAGATTCTAGTTTTATTATTGGCTCCATAAATATGTTACTAAAAATTAAAAACCCGAAAGCTACATTTATCAAGATATGAGCCAATATTAGATTTCTTCAGATGTTAAGTTTTGGAAAATATTACACTGTTAAAAATAAATGAGGCGGTTTTATAAATTGATAATGAAGTTATATAACTAAGTTATCACAAAACTACAATATTGAAATAAGAATTATTGCATAGTGGGCTGTACTGTGACATGAGGTCTTTCGCAAGGATATAGAGGCTCTGATTTTTAGTGTTAAAAAAGAATTATAGTTAAATGTCACCTAGGGTCTGTGCAGGGTTCTTTCGATTTAAAAATAGTTATAGGACTTGACGAGAAATTAGTAGTATGGTAAAGTTAAGCAGCAAGCGATAGCGAAGCATGTTCTTGTCATCAATTGGATGTAAATCTGAGGTTGTGGATTAGGAGGCAAATCTCTGACTGTTTTCTCCTCCTGTTACGTTGGACAAAATCGGTGATCTGATCGCAAATTATATGATTATTTTCTCTTCTCAGATGAATTACGAGGTAATTATGTCGGTGTATTATTTTATTCGAAGGACGACGGAAATTCATTGTAATGGAATGTATTGTTGCTAAGGAATGAAATCTAGTATTGTACTGAAATAAATCTTTCGATTGAAAATTGAATGGAATTTAGTGAATTAATTCGTATGGGTTAGTGGTTAATTTGATAGTCGGAGTGAGTATCGTTCCAAAATGAATCAGAGTATGTTGGGATGCTTCTAAATTACAAAAATATGTAATGTATGCATGTAAACATTGTGAGTTAATATTATATATGGTGGTTATTTTCAATTTGACAGCATATTTTGATTTGAAGAGTACGCAACCGAAATATTTTTTATGTTGGAGCCAATTGTAATGTATTTGGTGACAACCTAATTGGTGTATCATTGGTAATACTGTTAACTGAAGTGTTCAACTAATGTAAGTATCGATTTGATACGTACCGGTAGTTGATTAAGTATGTTGTGGGTGGCAAGTGATCTGTTTTGGAATTCAGAGTTATATGTTTTGGTAAGTTAATTTGATAATTCTGGTAATAGATTTTTATGGGAGCCAAAAGACGATAGTATTTTAACTTAAATTTGAAGTTAAGTGACTAAAGTAGTTGGAAGTAGTTTCCAATGTGAAAATGAAAGTATAGAGATGGTATTTTGAAGGTTCCAGGGTAATATCTGTTAATGTTTAAAATGTGCATTTTAGAGTCAACTGAGCTGTCAAAGAGGTTTGGAAAGTTAAATTAGTGCTTTTTGGGAGGGTATGTAGGAAATGAGTTTTTAAAAAAGTTAAATTTCACGTAGTTGAGACACGACCTTATGGAGATATTTAATAGAAATGGAAAACTAAAGGCATATGAAGAAGAATGTTTGAATTTATCTTATCATTTTTAGTAGTGTGCTATAAATGGTAGTTTTAATTTGCCTGATTGGCATTATAAAAGAACATATCAAGTCAAGTATCCTATCAATAAAGTTAATCAACGATAGTGTACAATGATACCTGGCAGTACTCTTGTGTTCTCATAATGTTAGGGAGTATGGGATACGAACTGCAGGAAAAGAAAGTATTGTGGACGCAAACATGGCTGTAAATTTTCATTAGTCTGAATGATATATTATTAGGTACTTCTGATTTAATAATTAAGTTGTCTGCGTTTCATTAAACTTTAAATAATTGGAATTAATATGATTAAATTCTTGTTAGTAGAGTTAATTTCTCAAATGTAAGTTTTATTTTAAAATTTTTAAAATTTTTAAGTCAAAGTTTTTGATGTTTCTGATAATAAAAATATAAATTGTTATAAAGGAAATGCAAGTTTATGGTCTTGATGTATTAGATGCTTTATCATGGCTTTTAACATTCTGATATATAAATTAAATAAAAGTTAAAAGAAAATTCATTACTATTTAATAAAAGCTGTATATATAGCATCGAGTGCTAAATTGCAATTATTAAATGATCAAAATCTATTATTAAAAAGATCAATGATGTAGAAATAAGTCTGGTAATTAAAACTTTAATTCTTAAATATTCAAATAAACATATTCTAATTATTATATTTAATTATAATAGCCATTTAAATTAAAGCAAACACAGCTTATGACTTTACATATCTATCTATCTATCTGATTACCTCTTTCTTTCCTCATATATATAATAGCATATCATTAACACATTTCATAAATGTTTCTCATAAAACTAATATTCATATGGTTGAAACTAATTCAAGAGAGGACGAAACATTAGATTTTATTTCGAGAGATCTTCGCAACCTATTTTCCAGTTCAATCTTACTTATACATATATTTCTTATATTTTTTTCATTATATTAGAGTGAGTATTTTAGTCTTTACCATAAAAAGAGTGATTCATTCATAAATCATTCAGATTATATAGAGTTTTTTATACTCGCTCTTTCTTACACTAGATATCTAGAGTTCTGTCTGATTAGTCAGAATATAGACTCTTATTTAAAATAGATTCGTAGTATTTGAATTTTCCTTGTATCTATCTATTCGAACATAATAATCATCAGGAAAAGGCAAATAATCTCTCCTTCCTCATGGGGAATAGTATTTTATGGTATCTTATATGCTTTCTATTGATTTAACACATCGAATTGATTGAAATTTAACAAGACGGTTAATAATTATTGCGTTCTATTATTATGATATATTTAAACTATTGAAGATGGTTTATTCTTCTTTATGCATATAATATTAAACCGCTTTCCGTCCAATATCTTATCAAGTTCGCTCAATATCACCATTATTTCGTGTATCTAATATCTTCATAATAATTATAAATTTACTTTTATTCAGCTTGTGCAGTTTTATTTATTTCATTTACATATTCACAATTTTATTTTATAAATTTAGACATTTATAAAGTGACTACTAGATTTACAATCACACCTTTCTCTACTCTAATAGGCTCTCTGTATTAGTACAGATAAAGGATACTGGTATTTACTTCTTTTTTTTCCTCTACCCTAAACAGCATTATCCATTAATAATAAATATGGAGGGTATCTTCTTGGTAATTACTTGATTTATTACATGAGTATAACTCTATTATATGTATGTTATATATTTCTATTATATTACAAGATTCTTCTTTGATTGGTGTACATCGATGCACTATGTAAAGAGATATTAATTATTAAGCATTATCTTCAATTTATTGTCAATTTGACTTTCATTTTGATATATATTCACTCTCACTTGATTCCTATAACAAAATCCACTCACCATTCGACCTATATATCTTTGAACATGTATAGCTATGGGTGAGGTATTATGCTATTATCTATACATCAGGATTATCCTACTATATTTTTTTAATACATCCTCTTGTGCTTATCTAAGATATTTAGATTATTTAACATTCCATATTAATGAATATAATTAATCTATTCTGGAGGTGTTAACTATATATTACATCATCTTTTTGTGAGGTATAGATGCTTATCAGTGGAACGTTTACGCGTTATCGCTTTTAGTTTTCTCCAAGGCTCCAGTTTTAGCTTCTTATGTCTTATGTGTGTGTATCACCATGAAGCTATAATCCGGGGCACTTCTGTTTTATTCTTATTGCTTTGTCGATGTGTGCGTTCTCCGCAGCTCAAGTTTGGGCAGCCACTTACAAATCGTGGAAAGGTGGGACACAATATGATTGTACAGGGTGACTAGTCACTCACTATGCCTCAGGTATCTGGAATTCGAAAGTCATAGATAGAATCGAACATCCTGGTACATAGCTTTATTTGACTCTTGGACTCACAGACTTGAATCTGTGCGTGAGGCCGATATAAATTGGTAGGTGTCTTAGGTGGAGGTGTAAGTTATAGTGTTGCTATTCCGAGTTGTACTGTGTTGCGCTTGGTAATGGGAGTGAGTTGAGGTGAGGGTTAATTTAGCGTATTAGTGATAATATAAATACACATTCGGTATTTGCGTATTACTAGCTAGTGATTTTACAGAAAATTACTCCTAAATATCGGCAAGGTTTATATATTGCTGTCGATCGCTGGATGACACTTAGTAGAAAGGTACAGATCACCTGATATATGATCGAGGACTTCGAACTTACACAACTCTTCTGAGAGCGTGCAAGAGCGACACACTACACCACACATGGCCACCCGGAGAATCTTCACTTGATAATTAAAGTATACTTCTTAGTGAGTAATCAGACTATTCTCATAAGTTCCACTCTTTTATTCTTAATCTGGTTGAGTTATATGATATAAATATTATTTGGGTGAGAAATTTAATGCCAGAAGATAGATAATATCTCAAGATCTTCTCACATATTCTCAATCATTTATTAAAATAGAGAAATAATATAAGATTATTGATATAATTCTTTTCTATTAACTTGGAATTATTTTATACATGGTATTTTAATACTATATAGTCCTATTATGTGTGAACTCATGTGAGTATAAATAATTTCGTATTGAATTACTCCTTAAATACACGTAAAGCTAATGTAAGCTTTTTGTGAGGCTCTCATTATTAATTTTTGATTCACATAATAAGAAGTAGTTCTTTAAACACTTTGATATGTCTTCAAGGAATATTAATTGGGGTTGGAGTAACAACTTATCTTTTTAAGATAATGGAAAGACGATTTTTGCAAAACAACACTATTTCGGAGGAACTACAAGATTCTTTAGTAATTAAAAGATGATATATTACATAATTACTTAGATGCCTTCTGTTATGTTTGTGGCTGCTTTACACAAAATGATAACAATACGTGTAAAATTTAGTGATTTATTACTCTCTAACTTCTTCTCTTATGCACTTGCTCTTCAGTGCACAGAATGATCTTGCGGACTTCTCTCATCTGCTGATACGTTTCCACTGAGCACCGTACTACAATCGCTTCATCACTCTGAGCATAGTATAAAATTTACTTGACTGATCTACTACACGCCATGGATTTATTTGTAAATGGAGAGACATAATCAGGCATCGTCGTAGGGAAGTCTCTTTTATATATCCATGCAAGACAAAATGTGGAGATGATCAATTGAGTCGTATTTATAGCGGAGGTATTAATATAGCTATTGTGAGCAACAGATTAGGTATTTTGACAATCTTCTGTGATGTGTTATTACCGAATTTGCACTGTCTGTTCGTAGATTTGTTGAATGCTTTGCAGACTACCCCAATCGGATTTGACTTGCGTTGTGTAGGGGAGAATATTTACCTTTTGTTATACTCCATGCTTTACATAGCTCTTTGAAGGTAGCTGAGGTAAATTCTGCTGGGGCATTGTCCGAGTCTAAAATTTCTGGGCTCGAAATGCCGACATATTTAATTCTGTGCTTGTAACGCTTGAAGCAAATTCTTTGCGGAGGGCTTTTTCTTGATTTACGGTCGACCTATCGCAATAGGATGTTCAAAACATCTAAGTCTTTAGAGACGAGAGATGTGTTTGGCACCTTTGTGAATTGAGATTCATGTGTAGGCAAGTTTTCTCTATACTTATCCACGTGATGTATACTCTGTTGTATTATAAGCGATGTTATATTAGGATAGAGGCTATTCTGTTAATTTACTGCATTTTGGAAGTCTCTGAGGATCGTCTTTAACGTTTAGCACATGCATATTCTGTTCACTGATAGAACAAGTATCTTGGTTTTTCGGTTTCCTTTTGACATATACTTCATTAGTATTGAGGAAAACGTATCTTTTCTGCTAATGATCGTTTTTCTACCGTTCCTTTGCTTTTGTCCTCCATGCCACTTCCAAGTTGGAGAATCGGCAATGATCAATCCGGGACCTTGTGATGCTTTGAGATGCATTTGCTAGTCATTCTGGGTACCTGGCGTTGGTTGTAAATTGTACATAAGTAGTTGCTTTTTTTCGGTTGCATAGTATGAGATCGAGCTTTTCTTCTATGTGAGGGAAATTTTGTGATAAGTATTTTTAAGTGGTGGTTTTTTCCTTTGCCCACTTTACTACATTCTTTTAATTCTACTCTGGAATTTTCTTTGTTCCCTTATTGAAAGTTTCTTTCTTGTTAATAAAATATCTTTTTCTTTGGAGTCTGTGCGTTTGTCTTTTTTTCTTCTTTAAAGATTAATATAAATCGTTTGGGAGCTTTCGCTGTAGGTTCAACTTTCAATAATCTCGCGGTATGTTTGTTTTTTCCCGTCTTATATTTTATAGTAATTAAACAGATAATAAAGCAAATTCTTTTAAGTTCAAGATTAGGAGGTTTATCTCTAACGGGCTAGCGTCGACGCCGTTGTGTTAGGTTCTGGTTATTAGTCGAAATGACTAGAGGCAGAGATGGTGTTTAGTATTTCAGTTGAAGGAATGGTTGTGTCGTAACCAAATCTTCCTTGGTATTTTTTAAAACTGTTCTGAAAGTGGGGTAACAGATTCCCTTAAATACATTTTGCCTTTGCTATTAGTTCTTATAGTATTTAGTTTCAGCTTGCCTTCTTTAACATCTCTTCGTAAGTACGATACGAAATTGGCTTTAACTTGCCCACGTCCGGACATTGGTGGTGAAAGAACTCCTCCTATTCCATAGTCACAGGCATCTGTACCTATAAGAAGTGCCTGGAATAATCTTGGAAGAGAGGTTTACATTGTTGAGGTTTGAACATCCAACTATTTCTCTCTTTTTAAGAGTTCACAAATTGCTTTTTGGTGTTTCTTCCTTCCATTCAATACTTACATTCTTGACTTTAATTAAATTATATCTAATGGTTCGCAATTAAGTGCAAAGTCACTAAATTAAAAAGCGAAAATTACGAGAAATATCCTAATAAGGATTGTGTTATGTTCCTTAACACTTAAGGTTGGATGGGGTTTATGTTCCGAGAGAATACTCTTTTCCATCGATTTTCACTATGGTCTTCATTTTCAGGGCTGGAGGCTGGGTGAAGGGATTCCGTCTTCGCTTCCATTGGTTAAATACCAAATAAGTACTAGAGGTGGTTGTGTCTGTATTGAATAATTGAAAATTTAGGTTTCAATTTTTAGTCTCTTATATTTATTACTTTCTCTAATATGCCGTCAAACCTTTCTTTATAGTTTTCAAAAAATTGTTCTGCTTTCCTTTGTTGCATGATCCTTGTGTTGTATGAGTCTCATTTAAATACACTTGGCAAATATGTCTAATATGGTTTCAATCGTGCGACTTGGCATTTCTTCTGCATTATGTGCTTTGACGTACATTAAAGTAAATGACAAAATAGCTGAGTTTATTCTAAAATATCGATTTTTCTCTTATGTAATGCTCATTTATATTCTGTATAACAACTCTCACTTGTTGTAGCAATGACATAACTTAAAAATGACGTTCTTGTCATTGTTTATTGAACAAGCTCCAGAAGTTCTTCTCGGATTTGTTCATGTTTTTGTTCTTGTTCATGTATTTCTGTTTTCAATCTCTTTTTATCCACTTTACTACTTAAAATGTTCTGTTTTTATTATTTTTTATATTTTATTCGGGTACTTTTGCATATTTAAAGGGTGCATTTTATTTCAACTGTTTGGTCTTGAGCAAGAAAATGTTTTCTGGAGCACGGGTTACTATGAGCATTAAGGTAGAAATCTATTTGTCGTTATTTGATTCGTGTAGCGGCCGCGATATAGCAGGTTTTCGTTAAAAATATTCTTTTGGCCTTGCGATTTAGAGTTCTTTAACATAGATGACATTTCCTCTATGTTTTTTCTTTTATCTCTTCTTTTGACATTTACATATAAACTGGTTTGCTCCACAATCCTTTAAATTAATATAACTCAGATAACTTCATTGTTCTCTTACTGTTTGCATATACACTATTAGGCAAGAATCATAATTGGCGCCTATGGATGAGGAAAAGGCACGGTGTGATTAACACTTTTCTTTTTCGTATTTCAAATCTGCTTTTATTCTCATGGTCCTTTGACTTTCAGATAACCATTATCGGTAGAATTTGAGCTGGATGCCATTGTGTTCTTCTATTCATTATTTTAGCTAACTTTGCAATCTTTTTTCTTATTTTATATTTTTTTCTTCATGTTGGCTGCTAGTTGAAGGCGGCCTTCCTCGCTTAAAGCTGCCGACGTAGAGAGAGCTGGGTCATTTTCTTTTTTGTTTTTCTCGTGTGAGAACAGAGATCATTGTTTTATTCTCATTTTCTTATCTTGAGCCTTCTCATCCGAGCCCTCATGTCTATTATGTTAATTTCTGTTGTTAGATAGCGCTTTCGTCCAAAAGCCCTTATTAAATTATTTCTCTTTGTAGGGTTCTTCCAATGACCGCTTATTAATTATTTCGTGGATTTAGTGAGAGCTTTTCCAATGCAGGCTTTAGAGTAAGAATTTGTGTTGAGCGCCTTTTCTCAATGAGCGCTTGAGTAATAAATTTTTTCTGTGTATTGGCTTTTCACATGGAGACTTTATTATATAAGGGATCTCTCTTGTATGGCTTTTCAAATATTAGGGCCTCCATGTGATGATTACTGGTTTAGCAGCTATCACCTGCTAGATCCTCATTTGTAATTTACAACTTCATCATTCCTAATTTTAACAAACCTCGGGACCTATTATATCTATAAAATTCTTTTCCTATGATATCCATAATATCATTAATCCATTTCTTCAGTCTTTTTCTTACGTGGTCTCTTCTTGCTACACCTGTTCACTAAAGACATATATGAAGCTTTCTAATTTGGTCAGAAGATTCTTTTAACTTTAGACTATTTCGTCTATCCTCTTCTTTTATAGATTTTAAATGAACTGATGGAAGTAACATGGTCTATCCTTGTTCTTTATTACGTCTGCGTAAGTTAGCTAAAAACTTGTCACCGTAATAAAATTCCATTCCAACTCCAGTTGCTTCCAGTTTTGGAGGCGAACGATAAAAATGGATACTTGGGCTACAGAATATCGTTATGGCCGTAGTCTCATAATAGTACACCTCATAACTTCCTCTTATATGCGTTTTTATGGATCATCTGTGTTTCCATATTTCCCTTTGCTTTCATGTTTCCCTATGGAGAGGTAGTCTTAACATCTATACACGTGTTTCTCATTTTTTACATTTTTCTACTTTAATATTATACAATCCAACGAAATCAAACAGGTTGTGCTCTTCCTAAATCCTAGAAGGCTATGCACTTACACCCCCTCGTTCTGACGTTTCCTGGAGTCAAAAAGTATTTGATATAAAAATATATGACAACTTCATATTTTGGCGTTCTAATTCCTAACAAAGAAACTGGATTTACAATACAGTCCATCTCTCTTCTTTAAACTGGGAAATATTTTCTTTAATTACTCTATTCACCCATTCTGCTTTCATTTAAATCTTTGCCGGTATATAAAAATTATAACCAAAGACACTGAAATCCTGAATCAAATAACTATTCATTCACCTCTTCTTCATCCCAGCATCAAAATATTTCTTCTTTTGTGTCAGCTTGATGATTTGTGATCAAATGAACTCTGGTTGTTTTCTTAGGACTCTTACCTTGATGTCATAGCCTACGCATCAAATTTCTTTGAGTAAGAGTTTGTCTTATCTATTCTTGAATCATCTTATCTCGACTTTATCAGCTTTAACCCGTATTGAAAATCACAGTGGGGGTTATTATATCTGGTATTAACCCATATTCATTTTTCATTTCTTATGGCGGATGGGGCCATCACAGGGTCATTCTTACAAGTAGCGTCGAAACCCTGGTATATGAATTTCCAACATACCTGCAAATATGTGGCTATTCAACACATTGTTTCAAGTTTTGGAACTGATCGATTAAAGATTCACTATTTTTTGGCAATTAGTTTCCATTGACTTTGTTATTTTCTCTTACTGTAAAAGTTTCTATAAACTATTCCTTATTTAAGTCTTAATTTGAGAAGTTTGCTTGTCCTTTTCCGCAGAATTAGAAGTACTTCTTTTATTTCCTCCCATTCCATGTTCTGTTCCTCATGGAAGGGTTTTATGTAGTTCTTTCGTAACTGTATAAATGCATTGAGTGTTGTTGTTTTTCTGTATAACAATCTCCATGCTGTATTCTGTCCAGCTTGTTCTTGCTTTATGGTTAGTTTTTGGAACAAGACTCCCTTGGCTAATGTTAATCTCAAAATTTTCTACGAAACTTACATCAGGATTAAAACTCTTTCTTCTTTTTCTCGGGATTCTTTTATGGTTCTCTAAGTTATTCAAACTACTCATAATATCTTAGTCATAATTCAGATATTTATTGTTGAGAAGTAAATCCAAAGGAAGTTTCGATATTGATGAGTTTTCTCTGATATTCCCACAGTAGTAGAATTTTCTTCAAGTCAAATGTAATCTAGTGAGAGTCATTGGTTCTTTCTCGTCAATTTCTAGAATCTGGCTGTCAATAACAGGAGATTAGTCTCCGGTTTTCTGGCTTGAGAAATTTTTTTAATTAATTGAATCAAAAAGTCTTCTAGGGTCTTGAAGAAAAGCTGTTATCTTTGAGAATATATTGGCGGGCCTCTAATGGATGTGAAATCAGAAGAGATTGTAGTCTTAGAAAGTCTATTTTCTGTTGTTCAGTTATTAGGCCTACGTGCGTATCTTTCTCTTGTCGTAGTTAGGTAATTCATTATTTTAGATTAATGATCCATCTGTTACGGTGTATTCTTCCATACAATTAATTCTTAGGTAATTCGGAAATGGAGGGGTAAATCGTCAGTATTTGGATAATACCTCCATAGGGGGTTCCATATGGATTGGATTGTAACTCCGTTGCATTGTTGGAAGGGTTGTTGCCAGCCTGTGGGAGGTGCTGCATACGTAAGGATTATTTAAATATTTTGGGATGGCCCCCAAGGATTCTGAGGTTGTCCTCCATATAGAGTTACACTTGGCTTGTTCTGACCCCAAGTTTCGCTAAATTCACTTCTATTGTTAATATTTCTGTTTTCCAAGTAAAAGGAAAAGCTTTTTTGTTTTTATTGAGGGGGACTGCTACCCCCTCGCTGTCTTTAAATGTGTATTAAAGGTATTGTCCAAACATTCTTTGAGTCACCTTAGGTGTTGGTATCATTTCTTTATTTCTGTCGTTCCATGGTTGCTGCCAATTCCATTGTGTTTCCATATTTGGGTTTAAAGACATTGTATCATATGTTAGAACGGTAGGTAAATCGAAATGAGGAAGTCCATACCTTTTTGGTGTGGTTCTCTTTATCTTGGGTTTAGTCTAGTATTCTCTTCTGTTTTCTGTTCATTCAGAGTCTTAATTCTGTTAATCAATGTTTTCATCTTTATAATTATATATCTTCTGTATTGTTTTCTTTAATTGTATCATCCATGTCCTCATCCATGTTCCCCTTTGTTGAATATCTTTATTAGTTCTGAGTCTTTATATCTCCTTCAGTCCCTCTGAAGCTCCGTGTTAAGTCAAACTGGTCGGCTAGCCCTTTAACCAGCTAGCAGAGATGAAGAAACATATGAAAAATACAAATCTATCATGACTTTTGGTTCAAACATAGTCATATTTAAACGTAATTCATCAAGTTAACAATTTTAAACTATTAAACAATTCTATTTGATTGTTAAGACACTATAATTTCTAAAATTTAATAAAAAACACTAAGCTTTCAAAAAATATTTTTTCAAATATTTCAAGAATGTTGCAAACTGTTTGCACTATTTTGAATAAATTGCTATGTTATGTATAAGTTCATTTCAACTCACGCAAAAGGTTATTTCTGTTTATAATTATTAATTGAAATTATTTTTATTCAATTTCATTATTTAACACGTTATAGTTATTAACTATTAAATTTAAATTACTGTCTATAGTTATTCACTATTAAATTAAAATTTAAAAATTTAAAACTTTCGTATTTTCAAATTTTCTAAGTTCAAAAAATAAATAATTTTTCTTTCAAAATTATTTAAAAATATCAAAGTTCTGAGTTCAAAAGTTCAAAATAAAAAGTAATTGTTCTTTCAAATTATTATTATTTTCTTAGTTTCTAATGATAATTATAATTTAATTAGTTTTTCTGTACTGTAATTATGAAAACACTATCCCTTTTTCAGTCGGTTGTCTTAAAATGTGAAGGTCAACTTATTGTTCTCTTGTCAGAAGGTATGGTGACTCTTATTGGTTCTAATGTGTCCTTCTAAGTTGCTTCAAAAATTGTTCTAATGTTTTCTATTAATATTCTGTTATTATTTCTAAGTTGGAAGTCATCA
>JABUQX010094124.1:0-10000 GCA_015478945.1 Trachelipus rathkii
AATAATTGACAAGCTACCTATAATAAAGTCCCCTTAACAAATTGTGATCCTTCCAATATTTTCAACTGAATATAGGAAGAAAAATAAAAACGTGATCTATATTTATGACAGCTTAGATTAACAGATAGTAGGTATATTTTAGTGAATTGAGTAATATTTAGAGATATGATGTACATTAATACAAATATATAAACAGATACAGATAAATTTAATATTAGTGAGATTGGGATGAATAGATGAAGCCCATACGATAAATAACTTTTATCCTAACCACTCAAATCGAGTACATACGATAAAAACAACAAGTGTTTGTTGAACATAGATGCAACATTTACCTTTATAATAGATGATAAAATGATTCGATGATATAGTTGAGTGGGTATTTGCTTTGAAGCTATACATTTGAGACTATAATATTTAGAAACTATTGTTGGTCCTGATAGAAGAAGTGAGTGTAGTGTTTTCATAACACACGTGGATATAATGATATAATAGCTATTCAGTATAAAGTGTGTAGAAAAATGTTTATCTATTCTCTTGCTAACTCAGCAAAAAAACACACTCTTCACATAATGCCCTTTGAAAATTTTACTTATTTTTAACGTGAGATAGATTATGTGATATAATTTTTTGTTTTCAGTAATTTCACACGTCGTAAATCATTTTTAATATATTTAACCACACCATTTTCTCCTTTGAATCTTCATTATATATTATTCAGACGCATTTAACAATATAATCATGCATTCACGAAACTATTTATGATTGATTCTTGAATCTTTTGTCATTTTTTTCAAATACCATTTGTCGTATACTCGACAAATATTTTAGCTAAAATATAATTTTTCTGCCAATTTTCAAATAATTTAAAGAAATCCTAATTACCTTTAATAAGAAATTATTTTTGGAATTTAAGGAGAAATTATTTATTTCGAATGTCAAGCTTTTGTGTTCTTTGTAATCTAGATATTATTATTTAGAAGTATTTTAATGTTTAATTGAATATTGTTACATTTCTTTACATAATTAGTTTTATCTATCGTATATATTTTATAATAAAAATGCGTGGACATAAGATACACAGAAAAAAAACCAGGGTAAAGATGCATCATGAATAACAGACAGAGGGTCAGAGCAAAGAATATAATCGAAAAAAAAAAAAATAATAATAATAATCAGGAGTCTTAGCGAGTATTATTGGAAACATAGAATATGAATGCTGCTATACTTTTTTTTTTAATTGAATGTATAGGTACAATATAATATATATAATATAGTATATATTATATAATATATATATATATTATATAAATATACTATATATATATTATATATATCATATATAATTATTAATATATATATATATAAATATATATATATATATAGTATCTATATATAGTATACATATATATATATATATATATATATATATATATATAATATATATAAGTAATAATATATATATGTATATATACTATCATATATCATATATATATATATATATTATTATATACTAATGATATATATATATATTATATATTATATACTATAATAGTAAATATATATATATATATACTATATATATATATATATATATATATATATATATATAAATATATTATATATATTATAATATTATATTAATATATTATATATATATTAATATATATATATCATATATAATATATATATATATATATTTAATATATATTATATATACTATATATATATAATATGAATATAATATAATAATATATATATATATATATATATATAATATAAATATATATATATTATATATAATATATATATAATGATAAATATATAATGCATAATATAAAATTATAATACCCTCAAATAATAGTATATTAAATATAAACTATATATTAATACTATAATATATTTCTCATATCTCTATATATAAGTATATATATATAATATAGTATTATATATATATATATATTGGATCAAAAGGAATTTCTATTCTTACAGTTTACTTTTTTAATATTGCTTTGTAGTTGTTCTAGATGTTGCTGTTAAATTTATATATATATATATTATATATATATATATAATATATATTATATATATATTATATATATATATATATAATATATATTTATATATAATTATATATATATATAATAATATATAATATATATATATATATATATATATTATATATATTATATAATATATATATATATAATATATATATATGTCTGAGTTCTTCTTCTATATATATTTAAGGTATAATTTTTTCTTTATATATGTATACATATATGATATATATATAATATTTATATAATAATAATATATATATAAATATAGTATATATAGATATATATGTATAGTATATATCATTATATAATATATATAATAAATATATAATATACTATATATATATATATATATATATATTATATATATATTTAAAAAAATATATACAAGTTATATATATATTATATATATATATATAATATTATATATGTGTAAATGATATAGTATATATATATAGTATATAATTATATACTTGGATAATATATTATGTATAACTTATATATATATATATAATAATATATATATAATAATATATATATATCATATATATATATATACCATATATAATACATAATATATAATGAATATATACCGGTACATAAATACATAACTACATAAATGCATACATACATGATAGTATATATATATATATAGTTATATTTTTAGTATTTTATATATCATAGTAATATAATTATATATATATATTATATAGCATTGAAAATAACAGCAACATTAGAACAATAACTTAGAATATTTAAATAGTTTAAATGTAGTTTTCTTTCAAATAAAAAAAAGAAAAATAATAAAATATAAATAACATAATTGAAACAATGCAACATTAATGTTTAAATGATTTGCTCACTTTTATGTACTGTTTTTAACATTTCGAAAGCAAAAACATTGTTTTAGTTAATTTATCGATTATTCAAATGAAAATATATTGCCGATTTTTGAACGTCAAAAATTAATTGGAAAAAGAATGTATTTTATAGAGTAAATATTTTGTAACTGTGGCTGAATTTTATGTTTTTATTTTTGTTGACTTTTATATTTTGATTAAAATCAATTTGCGAGAGTGCTTTTAATTTTTTTTTTTTTATTCTTATTCTCTTTACTAAAATTTAATTCAATTGCTTTTGTTTCCTTTTTGAATCAAATAATTTTCACTTGATAGTCATTGCTGTAATGTAAATATCTTTTGAAAATATAATATATATTATATATTATATATATATATATATATATATATATATATATATATATATATATATATATATATATATATACTTATAGTATATTATAGTATATAGTATGTAGTAGTAGTATTATATATATATATATATATATATTAATAATATATTTATATATATAGATATAGATATTATATATTATATATATATATATAGTATATATATTATATATATTATATATATAGGTATATAATATTATATATATCATATATATAATATTATATATATTATATATATATATAATATATATAGTATATATTTTGAGATGGAACGAATATGATTTTTTTTAAATATTCCAAAGACCAAATACGATACGATTTTTTTCCGCGAAAATACATTGACGATACGAATATTTGAAACCTATTCTTCTTCATTCTATAGTTCAACAATAAATGTTAGATTATCTTAAGTTAACTATTTTATATTGCACCAACATTATTTCTTATAAGAGTTTGGCCGTAAAATTAGCCACTTTTACGTTGGCCCACTTATAGTGCATGCCACCAACCTCTTACCCCAACCACCGCCCCTTGGAAAGGAGTTTTTAAAACTTCAATATTCAAACCCTAAAATTGATGTTATATTTGGCGAACAATAACTTTTCATCAAAAATAACAGCGCCGCTAGAAAGTTTTTCATCAAAAATAAGACCAGCACCGCTATAAAGACGCTCGCTTGCAACACTTAAGGGGGGAACAAGGAGGATATGACCTTGCTAATACAGAGATATTAGGATACTTATTCATGTGGTTTTTGCACCATTCAAGTGGATTATCCTCCAGAGGAATTCTTTTTTCGTCTAGATACATATCCGAATGTATTTTGAAATTTCCTGTGATAAACATTCCTCTTCGTCATCACTATTAGGAAAAATAATATTTTTCATATAGATAAATTAAAAAGAAATAAAATAATTTTTCTTCTTCTTTCCCCCCAAATTAAGATATTATTTCAAATATTTTGCTCCAAAATTAAGATATTTTTTCTTCTTTCTCTATCAAAGTTAAGATATTAAAGATATATTTTCTTGGGCGTGGAAAGAAGCGTGTATTCATAATTTAACTAATTATATTTATAGGAATTTTCGTTTTGAACTATTGATTAGATCCAAATGGATTTGTTTGGTTGGTTTACCAAACTTGTTTTTATTTTTTTTATTTCTCTCTCTCTCTCTCTCTCTCTCTCTCATCCTCTCTCTATATATATATGATAATATATATATATATATATATTTATATATATATATATATTATAATATATATCATATATATAACTATATATATATATTCTATATATATGTATATAAATATAATAATATATATATATATATGATGGATTATTAGAAGAATGGATATTTGACGCAGTCAGGAAGTAAGAAGAATTTCTTTCGCACAGTTTCAAGGCGACAGGGCTAGCATCCTCGGCCCTTTACTTTGTTTTTTTTTTTTGCTTGAAAAACTCCTGGACCCAGCAACTGAAACTTTTGCGCTCCCTAGAAAAAACGATCTCTGGAAGTCTTCTGAGGAGACGATTTTGGAGCCAAGAATTGGAAAATGCTAGTTCCATTGAAGGGTGAAAACCCTACCTGAGTAATATAACTCAAAGGACTACATCGAAAACTATGCGCCGAGAAAGAGTTTTTCTACGAGTGCTCCAGGTAAGAGTTTAGAAGCCCAAAGAAAAGAGAATTGCGCCCAAACTGACATGGAACAAAGTTCCTACCAAAAGATTGTGTAGAATGTAGAAGTATATATACTATATATATATATTATTATATAATATTATATATATATATATATAATATACTTATATAGTATATATATATATATTAATTATATATATACTATATAATTTAGTTGGTGGAGAGTTGAAGCTTTTTTCCTTAGGCAAAGGTCTTAGTTTTAGATTTAAGTTGTGGCCATCTTCGTTACGTTGAATTGTCTCAGCATTTTTTGTCCAATCGGCCCTGATTATTTTTCCTATCACAGTTTGATGAGTAAAAAGTTTTGTTTTATATCTAGGGTTCACTATTGTAGCTGTGGCATATATAAGTCGTTATTTTCCAACAAGACAAAAATCTTTACTAATTTCTTTCAAATAGTTTTTATTATTTATTTTCATTACTATAGTGCTCTTCATTTGATGAAGCATTTTTAACTGATTTTTGGAAATAATAAAATATTTTGTTTTTATTATGGATAAAAATTTCGAATACGAATAGTGAATAACGAATAGTAAAATTATGCGAAATTCTCTGATTACGAATATCGATATATTGAATATTCGGTTCATCTCTATATATATATATATTATATAATATATATTATATATATATTTATTATATATATATATATATATAGTATATATATATATTATATTAGTATATATATATAGTTTATATATATATAAGTAATATATATATATATAATAATATATATATAAATATATGAATATATAATATACTATATATAAATATATATATATATATATTATATATATATTAATATATTATATATATAAGTATATATATAGTATATATAGTATTAATAATATATATATTAATATATTATATAGTATATATATATGCTTCCGCCTAACTTTTGCACTAAATTTTCTTTAAAACATTAATTTTTTATCCTTACTTTCTAACTTTACTTTCAAAGCGCGCAAAGAAATACAAAAATTTAGAAAAGCAAACAAATAGGGCCAAATATTTTTATACATTTATTATTATTAAGTTTTTTTCTTAATTTCATTTGCTTGATATAAAGCTTCAAACTAAACTATTAAAACAAACAAAATAAGTAAAAAAAGATTTTTTCTTCTTCTTTCCCCAATATAAGATTATTTATATTTTTGGCACAAATTAAGGTATTTTTTCTTCCTTTCTTCATTGAAATTAAAGGTATTAAAGGATACCTTTTTCTAGATGCGTGGAAAAAAACGTGTATCATTCTATTTATGGGAATTTCGTTAGAAATTAATTAATTAGATCTATGATTATTCCCTGGTTTGAACATCGGTCTGGTCTTTTTTTTTTATTATTATCATTATTATTATTATTATTATTATTATATTATTAATTATTATTATTATTATCTATTATTTATTATTATTATTATTATTATTATTATTATTATTATTATTATTATTATTATTTATTATATATATTATTATATATATATAATAATTATATTATATATTAATATATATTATATAGTATATTTATATAATACTATATATTATATATATATATATATATATATATATAATATATATATATAATATTCATAAATGTACCTTATGATATACAGATTATCGCAATATATATTTATCGTATATAGTTTATAATATATATAATATTATATTATAGTATATAATATATAAATATATATATTATATATTATATATAATATATATTATATATATAATATATAATATATAATATATTATATATTATATTGATATATAATATATATATCTCTATATATTATAATATAGTATATATATATATATATATACTATATATATATATATATATATATATTATATTATAATATAATATATATATATATATATATAAATATATATATATATAAATATATATATTATATATATAATATATATATATATATATATAATATATATATATATATAAATATAAATATATGTATAATATTATATATTCTATATATATATATATATATATTATATTAATATGTATTAGTATATTTATATCTTAATATATATGTATTATATTATGTATATATATATATATAATAATATATAATATATAATATATATATTATAATATAATATTATATATATATATATTATATAGATATATATAATAGAATATAGAATATATATAATATATATATATAATATATATTATATATATATAGTATATTATATATATATGAGATATACTATATATATATATAGTATATATATATATATATTAATATATATATAATATATATATTATATATATATATATATATATTATATATATATATTATATAAAAATTATCCTTGTATGGGGGGCTTCTATGTAGGATGCAAGAATATCTCATTCCAATGTGTTCTGCGTGTCGAAAGGCGACTAAATGACAGGAAATGGTAGAGTAGGCACTTGAAGGGATGGAGGTACCTCCCATCGGCTTTTGTTGTAGTGTAATATCCCATGACATTCCAGTACCCAATGGTTCGTTTTTCTCTTTTGCTTTTCCATATTAACTCTTCTTACAGACAACCGCCTTATAGACAATGACCTTATACCCATGTGTGCGGGAGAAAGAATTCCCATGCAGCGTATGTTCTGAGTGTCATAGAAGGCGACTAAAAGGGATAGTGGTATTTGGTTGGCTTACCTAAACTACGCACTTATCTCTTGACAGAAATGCTAAATTGCATGCTCAGAGTAAGGTGCGTGATTTGCCGGTAAGCGAGTACGCTCTTAATCATTTTCGGCGAAAATGTATGAAAAGTAATGGGTACATTGGAATGTCAGAGGAATAATAATCATGAGCAAGAGGAAGAGAGATGATGTATTTAAAAAAGGTAAATTTTAATCTGCCTCTCTCTGCTGAAACCAAATGATGAAAGGAAACGGTGAAAATGAATGATGTGGTGTGAAATGTGTGTGTGCTGGAGTGGAAAGAAACGACAGGGGAGAGAAAGGAGTTGCAAGATCTGATGAGTGATCTGTGCACAAGCTATTGGTGTATCTGTTTTTGTGAGTACTAGATATTCTAAATGTTAAATTTAATTTTAAAAGTCAATGGAATGTGTGGTGTGCATATAATACATCTAGTGGTGATGCAGACGGAGAGTACAACTTTCTTGATAATCTGAATGTGTTTTGGATGATGAGTAGGAGCTTCAGAGTGATTGTATTGGTGACCTAAATGCGCTTGGATATGTTGTCAAAAAAAGTGGCTTGGTGTGACGGAAGAAAATGACATGTAGGAAGTGATTGATTTCTGTGAAGAGAGATGTATGTGTGTAAGCTATATTTGCGAACACAAGATTATTCATAAGCATACTAGAGTTGGTGTATAGAGATGGTATCGAATTGAAAAGTATGATTGATTTTGTGATGTAAAGAAAATGTTGAAGTAATTTAATGTAATGATAAATCAGTGAGGGGTAGGGTAATTGATTATCGGATCATTGCTATTTTTTATTCAAGATTAATTTGGAGCTTTTTGGAGAGGATGTGATAGGGAAAAGTGTGGGAATAATTACAGAAGTGAGAAGTTAGGCTGAACAGAAGTTAATAAGGAAGAGTATTAATATCGCATGCAAATAAATTATTTGAATATGAACAAGAAGAACCTGAACATCTGACTGCAAATAATAAGGAAGTGTTGTAAGTAAGCAAGAAAATTATGTAGCGTGGTGCTGAAATAAAATGTAAAATAGTGGAGAAGGTGAGAATTGAGGCAATGCAAGTGGGTTTCTAAGTAAAAAAAGAGTCTTCGATGTAATGTACTAAACAAATATGAGCTTCAAAAGGAAGCTTTTTGATTGATATAATCAATGAAAAAACCGACCAAAGATGGTCATACAAGGAGGAAAAATAGGTAAATGTGAACAGTTTAGAAGGATGATGAAAGGGGACTATACAAGCGGAATAGAAAGCTCTTCGGGAAGGAAGCGCGAAAGGTTAAGAAGAATGAGAGTAAAGGGAATTTGCACAGAAAATGAAAGGGATGTGCTTTCTTTTACTGATAAAAGTGCGGCTTAGGAGGTGTGGGAGGAAATACTTGCGAAAATCTTGCATACCATTGCAGTAATGAGGTGATAGTGAATGTGTGTGAGTTGATGGTGCAAGAAGAAATATATATTTTGGGGATGAGAGTAATAGTAAAGTAAGGAGGTAATTGGGTAGAGTATAGAAAATGAGAATGGATCTGCAGGTATAGATGGAAATACTGATGAAATGATCAAGAATGGAGGAAGAGATGGTGTAATGAATGAATTTGCATAAGTTGTGTAATCTAAAGCGTTTATGGAAAATATAAGTTCAAGGATTTTGGGAGAGCAGTAATAGTACCATTATATAAGGGTAGGGGAGATAAGGGAAACTGTAGAACTACAGGGAGTTAGTTATTGAGTGTTTGTAGGGAAAGAATATATGCTGGCATTTTGGGTCGAAAAAATACCATCGAGTTGACTGAAGAACCGATTGGTGAAGAGTCAATCTAGAAGTGTAGGGAAGGTGTGGATCAAATTTTTAACATTGAAACAATGATTGAGAAAATGAGAAAGAAGATGAATAAATTGTATTTAGGGTTTTGTTGGATTTGCAGCTGATATTGATAGGATTAAATAGGAACTCTATGGTAGGTATTGAGTGATATATGGTTGTTGGTGGTAAGCTTCTGAATGAATCAAAAGTAATGTAGACGATAGTGAAGCCTGTGTAAAGATAATGGAGTTTGACAAGTAGTTGGTTAATATCAATTAGAGGAGTGAAGGTAAGATTGTTATGGTTCTTGGTATTTCTAATTTGTATTTGAATGAGTTATGAAAAATTAGAGTTGCAGGGTGAAGGTGCAAGTATTATGGGGAATGGAAGAGAGTAGAAGGTGCCCCTTCTTATTTATATTTGCGGATGATTTGGTGTTTAATGTGCAAAATTCTGAAGAGAGTTTGAGAGGATTGAATAGATGGGGTTTGGC
>JABUQX010094124.1:27500-35000 GCA_015478945.1 Trachelipus rathkii
ATAACGACAATGAAATTTAATTAACCAATACTATATTTTCGCTGGCAAGATTAAATTTCTTGTTCAACTGATACTTTATATAGCAGGGGTGGCCAACCTTTTGCATACCATGCGCCAATTTTTTCACAGACGAGTTCAGATGCGCCATACAACTCATAATAGACATAATTAACATTTTTAAATGATTTACTATTTTAATTACTTTATGTAAAACAATATCTATTACAACACATTAACATTACTTGCCATTAATGGGACTTTTGAGCCTGTTTTCATTCCGCTAGTCTTTCAATGTTTGGTGTTAAATTTGTTACTGAGAGCAGCAGAGAATTCTTCAAATTTGAATCACTTATTTGCGACCTTGATTTGCTTTTAATCAATTTCATGGATGAAAATGCTTGTTCACATCTGTACGTCATTTCAAAACGACATATATAACTTTTTGCAAATGTTCTTAGCTCCGGGAAATGTTCACAGGGTAATGAACTCCAGAAATTAATTATGTCAGAATTGTTTTGATCTGGAAAAAGCTCATCAAATTTCATTTTTAATAATGAATTGTTTTTCAAATCAATCAGTTCCATTTGTATGTTACTAGGCATCTGCATTACGTTTTTTTTTTCACCAAGTGAAAATGGGTTTACAAATGCGAGCATGCAGTTTTCTTCTTTAGCAAAATCATGAAACGACTTTCAAATGACCCTTGCAATATCTTGATTTTTTCAATATATTTGGTCAAATTGCTATTATCCAGAGCACATTCACTCTTCTTTCAGGTGTGGAAATTGACTCAAATCCTCATTTTCTAACTGAGAATGAAGAGGGGCGAATTTGTCTTTTTCCTGAAGGTCCAGCGAGGGATAAACTTGAAATAAAATTTAATTCTTAACTTGGTAATTTTAATTTAAGAAATTTAATAAATGGCTAGTACATCACTAAAAATGGCCCAAATCAATAGCCACTGTTGTCAAATAATAGGGTTTCTTTTCATCAGGTAGCTCATTTTTCCTGTCTAAAAAATTTAGAAACAGCATTTTTCAATTACCAAAATCTACTCCAAACATGTTCCCTTTAGAAAGCAGCGCACCTCCCATGAAGGACAATTCACCATAATTCCCAAATCACAAAGTATTCAAATTCACCAGTCAATTTTCTGAATTCTCGGTCTGGTTTAATGCTCTGCCTCTAATTTTATTCAGCAACATTTAACAACACCGTGTACATAACATACTGCATCATTTAAAGTTTTTCAACATTTCCTCCTTGGTGTATAATGCAGTGGATAATTGTAGTACAGGATGATTTAAAAATTGCCATTGACTTTACCTATCATTGACGGCGCTCCGTCAGTACACACACTAATGAGTTTGCTATAATCTAATTTTAGATTTTCTAGGCATGATTTTCCTTTTCCAAATATGTCTGATCCTCTTGTTTTACCATGCAATGACTCCAGACTGGCCAGTTCTTCAAAGACATTAAAATTATCATCGATTCCTCTTATAAAAATGCTTAACTGGGCAACATCACATATGTCCGTTGATTCATCAAAAGCTAGAGAAAAGAAAGTACAAGAATGGACAAGGTCTTTCAGTTGCTGAAATACATCCTGAGAGAGTTCCTCGATACGTCTCGTAACTGTCTGCCTTGATATAGCACTTTCGTCTGCTTTCCTTTCAATACCTTTATTACCAAGATGGCGTTCAAATATTTGGAGACAAGGCTTAACAATTTCTTCCCCGCCAGAAAAAGGTTTCTTTTTTTTCGCCAATGCTAAAGCAATTTCATATGACGCTTCTGTCATCGCCAAGTCTTCACAACCTACTTTAGCAAATATATTTTGTCTTCTTCTAATTTCTTCCTTTTTCTTAGTCACAATTTTTTTCGTGACTCAGACGAAAAAAACAAGCTTCATTTTTTCTTCTATGTTAGTCTGATGCTGTATTTTTAGTTAGGGTTGGAAAAAAACCATGTCTTCTTTATGTCAAAAAAACTTTCAAAAACCATGCAAAAAACGGTTTTTTCCCTGATGGACTTGCTAATAATAAACAAATACAAATTGAGGATAAATTTTGTTTAATACACTTTCTTTAAATTCTTGCCAAGATTTTACAACTTTCTCGAAGGAAAACAAATTTTTTTAGTTTTTCAAAAATTAAATAAAATTCGTGAATAGCTGACGTAGCCCCCAGTTAAATATAAAACCATTCCCAAAAAGTAGCTCGTAGCAATGCGCCACTTATAATCAATCCAATGCGCCACGTTTGGCGCATGCGCCACGGGTTGGCCCCCCCTGGTTATATAGGTTTAAAGTGTCAACTTTTTAAATATAAATACACTCACACACACACACAACAACAACATTATAATAATATATAGTATATATATATATACTATATATAAATATATTATATTATAATAATATATTTATATATATATATATCATATATATATATATATATTATATATATATATATATAATATATATATATATATGTAATCAGTAAAAGCGTACCATTGAAGATTATAATTGGGTAGGCAGCTATATATATAATATATATAATATTATATATAATATATTATTATATATATATATATATAATATAATATATTAATAATATATTTATAATATAATATTAATTATATATATATATATATAATATATATTATATATAATAATAATATTATTATTACTTATTATTAATTATTATTAATATTAATTATTATTATTATTATTATTGATTATTAATTAATTAATTATATTATTAATTATATATTATTATTATTATTATTGTTATAATTATTATTAATTATTATTATTAATTATTATTAATTATTAATTAATTATTATTATTATTATTATTATTATTTATTATTATTATTAATAATAATAAATAATAATAATAAATAATAATAATAATGCATAATAAAATAATAATAATAATATAATAATATAATAATAATAATAATAATAAATAATGAATAATAATAACTAATAATCAACGAGGAAATCTTCTCTGAACATTATTGACTTTTATCTGTTTATTTTTAAATAAAAAAAACGTAGGCCTTCCAGAATTTTTTAAAATTAAGGTCTTGTTCCTTAGAAAAAGCTTTTAAAGAGCTATTTTTTTTCAAATAAAAAGAAAAAAAGTCTTACTTACTTTCATTATGCACCTATTAAAATATTTTAATTTAAGAAAGATAAATATCATTTAGGTAATTAATTAAAAAATAATAATTTAAATAACCAAATGGCAAGATTTTCACAAGCTAAACTGCTGTTGCTAATGCTTTTTGATACGTAAGAAGAAAAATTGTCGTATATATATATTCTATATAATAATAATATATATGATATATAATATATATAATATATATATATATATATAATATATATTTATGAATATTATATAATAATATATAGTATAAAGTGTACGATGTTTTCTTTTTACGTTTGGCAGGACAGGTATGTTAGCTGGCCTGACCAATATAATACATAGGAGAAATGAAATTCTTACGTACGCCGATAGCATAGAAAATCACTCTTAAGAACAGAGTAGGAACGAAAATTTCCAAATTAATTTAATTATTATAACCGTTATTACTAAAGTAGTTGTTTTTTTTTTAATTTTTTTTTATAAATTAGTTTCTTTTTTTTCACTTTCATATAAAATTTTAATAATTTAGTTAAGTTTTACATTTAATTTATTTTATTACTAAAGACCAGAATATTGGGTAGAGCCTACCTACCCCACCTACTATGTATACGCCCCTGATATATATATATACTATATATATAATATTTATAATTATACTATTATATATATTATAAATATATATATATATATATATATATATATATATATATATTATATATATATATATATATATATATATAAAACTCTACTCGTCCCAAAAGTAAGTTAACTGAATATCCCATGAACGACTGAGTAATGTATGGGTTTTTTGGCTGGCTGATCCCCCAGTTTTCGCCCCACCTAAAAATGGACATAAATTTCGGAATTTTTAGCCGATTTTGACTATATAAAACCAAATGTAGCTTTTTTTGCGCTCTAACGTTGTTCCGGTGTTTCTGTGACCAACTGTAAGTCAACTTCAGAATTTTTCAATTTTTCAAAATCCATGTTTTTTACTATTTTTTCATATCAACTTTCAGATTTTTTGCGAAATGACTTCAAACTTGAAATATGCCTAGATGGTCCATTACCTACAATAAATACGTATTACATTTTCGAATTTTTAGTTTTGTTGGCTCAGCGTTGTCCAATTTTCCAAAACCCATTTTTTTTGATTTGAAAAAGTGAAAAATTTACATATTTTTTTTTTCTACTTATCCGATAAAATCAAATTTTTCAGGGAATGCATGGTCGGGAACATGCCTCTTTGCCAACTTCCCCAATATGTTTGTTTACTCAAAAAAAAATTTGAAAAACTTACGAAAACATTTTTATCTAAATTTGTTCCTAAAATCAAATTCCAAACCTATTGCCATATTACTAAAGAAATTATTAAGTAAAACAGATGCATTTGCCGACTTTATAAGCCATGAAAATGTTGATGTTGATCGATGGGTAGAAAAAAAAATTTAATTATTTAATGTCAATTTTTCAACTTTTTCAATTAAAAATGGGTTGGAAAATTGGACACGCTGACACAAAACGAAAAAATTCGAAAAATGTATACGTATTTATTGTAGGTAATGGACCGGACAAATCTATGCATATTTCAAGTTAGAAGTCATTTCGCAAAAAATCTGAAAGTTATATGAAAATAGTCAAAAACAAGGATTTTGAAAAATTGGAAAATTCTGAAGTTATGACCTACACAGTCAACAGAAAAACAACCGGAAAACAACGTTTTAGAGCGCAAGAAGCTACATTTTGGTGTTTATAAAGTCAAAATCGGCTGAATTCCGAATTTATTGTTCATTTTTAGGTTGGGGCTAAAACTGGGATCAGCCCCAGCCAAAAACCCATAAATTGGATCATTCCCCTGAACGACTGAATAATGTAGCTCATCCGTGACGTATACCGAGTGGGTAAGCTAGTTTAACCTAGACTCAAATCATACCATTTTTGCCAGATTTTATAAAGTCAGTCTGCACTACATCTGTTAATGTATGGGCGTGTGTTCTAACCTCGTTACGTTTTGCACTATATCTTTTTGTGTATGGGCGTGTTTTATATCCTCGTTACCTTTTGATGCAGGTAATGTTGAACAGCGGTCACGCCTTAAATCAAATATATGTGTAAACGTAAACAATTCCGGCCACTGAAACATTTGCTTCTTTAAACGAAGCTAATGGGGATGCCACTCTATCGAGAATATGGGTTTTCAGTGCACAAAATTTTCAAGAGGGCCGAGAAAATGTGAAGACAAACCCCTCGTTGTGGAAGACCAACCTCGTCAACAAACGATGGAATGTGGAAGCCGCGTGTGATGGGAGAGAGACTGGGCGATTCAAGTGTCAGAGTGATCATGGAGCTGGTTTGGATAAAAGGGCACGTTCAATAGAATTTTTAACGAAGATTGCACATGCACTTGGTAAACTAAACTAGTGCCGAAAGACTAGTCTGTGGGGAGCTGAAAGCGTACAGGGTCAAAATTTGTCAAGATTTACTTGAAAGATTCGAAATGAACACTGCATTTTTTTGGAATAAAGTTATAACACGATGAATCATGGGTTTTGAGTACGATCCTGAAACCAAACGGGCAAGTCGGAAAGGACACAAAAAATCTCGTCCGTACCCGAAGAGGTAATGAATCAAGTTCAGGTGAAAACACTGAATTATTGTATTTTTTTCAACAGTAGGCTATTGTGCACAAGGAATAATATGACCTGCATGACTGTAACTTTAATCAACGCTCTGTTACAAGATATCTTGAAAGACTTTGAAAAACCTAGTTCAACGCATCAGAACAGACCATTAGCAGACGATTGGGTGCTGCACCACGTATAAACGCGCCATCCTCAACACTGCCTCTCAATTAATAGAAATTAGGCGAAATGAAAACATTCAACCGCTAACTTTCACATCCTCCCATACAGCCCAGATCTAGCTTTGTCCGTGCGATTCTACCTCTTCCCTAAGTTGAAAATGAAATTGAAGGGTCATCATTTTGGGACGACCCATGGAAAACATAAAAAATACTGTAACACGTGAACTAAACACACTTCAGGAAAATGAGTTCCGGTAAACTTGCTATGAACAGTGGAAGAAACGTTGGAACCGCTGAGTAACCTCCCAAGGGTCCATACTTCGAAGGAGAAAACTTGTAATTTCAGGTAAGTCAAATACATAATTAAATACACTTACTTTTATGACAATAACATATATATATAATTTCATATTATATATCAATAATATATATATATAATATATAATATATATATTACTTATAATATATAAATATAATATATTTATATATTATATATTTTTTCTTATTATATAATAATATATAAATTCCGTTTATGTACAGGACCCACCATGGTCTACAAAGAAGCGGCCACACTGGGTTGAAAAATCAACTCCACGGGTGGATCCTGGCTCATTTTAAATGTCAAAAAAAAAAATTTGGATGGTGAAATGAATATTAAGTAAACAGTAAATAAAAGCTAAGTAAAAAGTTGTCCTTACATTGCAAATAGTCTAATATTACATAACAAAATTATATGTTGTGAAGAATATTCAGTTCTTGAAGATAATAAAAAATAGAGTTACTATTAAAGTGGGAGGATTCAGAAAAGATATGGGATAACCTTTTAGGTGTTATGGACCATAGAGTAGGAAAATGACGACGAGGAATGGGGTACAGTTGAGAACAATCAATGGAGATAGGATTAACAAATTGCGGGGTATGGTGACGCAAAATTTGCAGATGGAGGGAGGATCGTGACATGTAGTGGCTGTGAGTGATACTGGTGTGTGACCAATGTGGAGGCGTGCAAGCATCACCTCGTGCAAGCGCTTTCTTGGGTGAGAGGAAAACCACTCACCAATGTTCAATTTTATATTTCTGTTTCGCCCCTCACTGATCACTCACCCAGCACTTCTGCCAATAAGAAAGGAAGCCTTATCGGAGAGCAGGATAATTATCAGTTGATAGGAGGCGACCTTGTCGCATGGCATCCGGGAGGTACCTAGAACTGCTCCGAAAAGAAGAGGCTGCCATTTTGGCCTCTCTGACCAGCGATTTCGTTCCACACCAAGTTACCACTGCGTGATAGGGGTAACAAACTTATTTTTTTCTTAATGAGAGTGGAGAGCCGAAGAAATTGTTGTCACAGCGAATACCATTAAATGTTTTTTAAAATCAGGGAGCTTTAAAGGGCCTGGGGGCGCTGAGCGAATCTGAATAAATGGCAATAAGGGTGGTCCTTAGTTAACGGAATAAAATCGAGAGAAGGAAAGATGTGCTTAATTCTGGAGCCAATAAATTGAAGCATAAGGGGAGGCTTTTATGGAAAGGTTTGCG
>JABUQX010094124.1:42500-44118 GCA_015478945.1 Trachelipus rathkii
ACCGGAACGCAAACTCAAAATCACTGGAGTCCATCAGTACAAAATACAACAGAGTTTTCCCACTTTAATCCATTTTCTCCAAATAATCACAAATTGATTTCATAACGTCCTTTCCTTTCGAAGTAGCTTCCAATTCTCGTGTAAGCAGAAGTTCTTCTCTGATAATACTGTCTTGACCTAAATATAGAACAGTGGCCATTAATTGACAACACTGAGCAACACCAGTGCTTTAGTCACACTGCAGAGCGAAGTATAAAGAATTTTATACTTCATTCAGAAGTTGATCTTCAAAGTCTTGTGACATTTTTCCTATTCGAGATTTTACTGTGTTATTCGACTGCGAAATCTCTTGAGTTTTCTTTTCAGCGTCTTCACCTAAAACATTTTACACTGCTTTAAACAACAAGGTTTTACTAATGTTTCTCCAATTTTGTCATCCCTTTGACTTTGCAATAATCGTGAAACCTCGAATGATGCCGAAATCGCCTTTTCTGAAATTTCAAATCTTGTACCAATTTTCTCGAGTTTCATTTTCTTCGAATTTTCCAATTTTCTTCTGCAAAGTAGATTCTGGTGAATAATCACGTCAAATTAGGATGTACTTTCTTTCAAAATGACGTTCCATCTTTGCTGGATTCAATGAATAATTGCTTAATTGCAGATCACACACTGTGGTATCGCCTCAGCATTGACTTCAATTGCAGTAAACTCGAACTTAATATAATCGGGATTGTATTTGCTTGTACACGCCATTCTTGAAAAAGATGAACCAGAATTTAAAATAAGTTTAAACTATCAATGCAATGTGACAAAGAATACACTAAGCAAGAAAGCACAACTCCCCGATAAGCTAAATGTGAATGAACTGACTGCTAACTCAAATAAATCTGATTCCTGAAACAGAGTTGTTGCTACATTTTTTTTCAAGAAAATTTGAAATTAGCGCTAGAACTGAAAATAACTAGCGAAACGGAATTAAAAACGAGTTCGAAACATAATAAAATACATTTGTATAAGCATTTCCCACTTATGTCGCCTAACTCGAATTTCAAAGAAAATAATAAATAAAAAATAATATTTAATAAATACAGTAACTTATTTTGACAACTCAAAAAATTAACAGATTATGAAAAACATTAGCAGCGTAAAGCGTAAAAAAACAATATATATATATATAATATTATTATATATTATATATATATAATATATATATATATATATTATATATATATATATATATATATATATATTATATATATATATATATATATATATATATATATATAATATATATATAATATATATATATTAAATTTATATATATATATATATATATATATATATATATATAATATATATATATATAATATATATAATATATATATATATATATATATATATATATATTATATATATAATATATATATATATATATATATATATATAATATATACATATATATATATATATATATATATATATATATATATATATATATATAATATATATATATATATATATATATATATATATAATATATATATATATATATAGATAAAGAAAAACAATTTATGGGAAGGTAAAGAATTACTGCTTTCTCCGGGATTGAACCACCGCG
>JABUQX010094125.1:0-12500 GCA_015478945.1 Trachelipus rathkii
ATATATTATATATAATATATATATATATGTGTGTGTGTGTGTGTGTGTGTGTGTGTGTGTGTGTGTGTGTGTGGGGGGGGAGGGGTAGCTGTGTGTGTGTATGTGTATGTGTATGTAAGTGTGTATAGTATGTTACCATTAAAATCTGAAACTATATCTTATTTATGTAAAACATTTTAAGTTGTAATGTAAATTTTAATGTCTATTTTATAGAATTCGGAACTATTTCTACGACTTCAAAATTTCTTTCATTCGTTTGAACAAACGTTTCGATTTTCCATTTGAAGATCTTATTCGGGAAATTTTAAAGCAATCACTTATGTGTCATATGGGCTCTGGATAGGGCGAAGGGCGCTGATAGAAGGGTGAGACCCTCACGCCGTGTTTTATTGGGACCCAAGGGAAAATCTCAAATTTTACTTTCCTTGTATTTCACAGGAATTTCCTGCTTTATGGTAATCTCACTGTGTTATTGGAAGCACTACTTACATACTCTCTCTCTGCTCGTCTCTCTCTCTCTCTCTCTCTCTCTCCTCTCTCCGCCTCTTCTCTCTCTCCATCTTGATCTCTCTCTCCTCTTCTGCTCTCTCTCGTCTCGTCCTCTCACTTCTGCTCGTCTCTCTCTCCATATATAAAAATAGTATATATAATAGTAGTATAGTTATATATATTATAATAATATAGTATATATATATAGTATAATATTACTATACTATATATATAAGTATATATGATATATGATATATATAGTATAGTTATATGGGTGTCTTCAGAATGCTTCGTTCTTTTGAAAGACAATACAAACTTTATTTATGAACATAGTGACAGGTTTAAAGGCTTGATTAAGAACATACATATATTGTAAAGAGATCATTTCGCAAATCAGAATGTTGCAAGAATGATGACGCGTGCCATGTGGTCCCAGACCATGAACAGCTGATACGCGAACACAGTGTGAGGTGTAAACGGAACACAGGGACAACAGTTCCATGTTGGAATGTCGCGACAATTGTCTGTTCGAGATTTCCGAAGATTCAATGGCATTTATCGTGTTCTTGGGTTTTGGAAGGGCGATAAACCTCTGTGCCTTGAGGTATCCCATAAAAGAAAAAGTAAGTCCATGTGGCGTGAGAAAAGAATCTGGGAACGGCGCGAGGGGCTATAGTATTCAAATAGGTACTCCTTCGTCCAAGTTCCATGTGTTTTTTGGATAATGCCTTTCTGCATCAAGGTTAGAGCTCATTCATGCGCGCGATGTGGACAGTGGGAAGGTGGCTCCGCATTTGCTTGCTGAAAGTAAATCACGTCTGTTAATCTACACGCACCAGAACGAATAGGCTTGGACATCTTGTCAGAAATGTGTGCGACCGACAGACTCTTGCAGCAAGGTTAGGTACCTCATCGACCGACCGCTCTGTTAAAAAAACGGTCTTAGTTACCCAATGCGTGAAATCCCGAAACGCACAACAGCTAAACCCCTGGTAGGTTTAAAACATGGTGTTCAGCTTTAAGCAATTGGGATTTAGCAGGATCCCAGAGTAGACAATTATGCGATTGAAATACGAGGCCATTTAATTTAGAGGGTGGCCTCATCGCTCGCAGAAATTTTGTCTGGAAAACCGGCTCATGCTGTCTGCAGCATTTAGCCAGGTACCCCGTTCACCATAAAGAAATTGAAGTCTCCTGTCGGTGGATTGACTTCATTGAGGAGCAGTGGATGAGTGCTTTGGTGTATGGTAGCATTTCCCCCAGCGTAGAACCCCGCTTCAAGATGCGCCGATGAACGGCTAATCTTTTGAGATTTGTGTATCTCGCCCGAGCACGCTTTGTTGTACGAGATTTCCTGTGGGGTCGGTGAAGGGTTTTCCTGTACCCCTGGCTCTTCCTTTGCAGGGTTGGGGGATGTCCGTGGTCGTCCAGAACGTTTCTGTTGGACCGTTGTGAAAATCGGTTCCGATCTGGCTTCAAAAAATTTCTCCTCCTCTGGATAGTGCGGGGCAAATGTCGGTGAGTTGATGGCGAGTTTTTTATGCCGGAACTCGCCTGCTGATTTCGTGTTTTGCAGCTTCCGTGGCGTTTTTCGGGTGGTCCAATGTAGCATTTAAGGGCAGGTAAACTTTCTCTCGTTCAAAGCTAAGTTGATGTCTCATCTGGCCAGTTTCTGTTGACATGTAGTCATACGAAGACATGAAAAAACAAAAGCAGATGCCATTGTGTTAGTACACCTTTTTTTAAAGAGATTACCCCCCGTGCATATATATATACAACTGTATATATATTTAATATATATATATATAGTATATAATATATATATATATATATATATATAATATATATATAGTATATATATAATATATAGTATATATATATATATATATAGATATATATAGTATATATAATACTATAGTATAATTCTTTTCTCTGCCTCATCAATCGTTGGAGGTTAGAGTGGCCACTGGTGTTTGAGTTGATGGAGCATTGGCACCGGCTTTTTCTAATGCCTGATCTTTTTACTTTATTAATACAAAAAGCATACTATACAGAAATCGAAGAGAGGAGAACCTATTTGCTTTGCTTTCAATTGCATCATTGGCTGAAATGCTTTTATTTTTGCAATTAACAAATACAGTGTTTGAGAGCTCTGTTTTGCTAATCTCTCTTACTATCTCATTTTCGATTTTCATCCGTAGTTGGTTTTTGTGTCAATGTGAGCAAATTCTTTCTCAGTTTTCGTGATAGGTACTAATTGTTTTGATCCTCCAGACAATCTACAGGTAAATTTATATGTTCCTTTTTAATATATTAACTTATACTTAAATCTATTCATTGTTCTTGCACTGTTCTCATCAGGCAGGCTGCCTTTATAAATTACGACAGCCTATAAACTCAAAAATCTCAAACTACTTAAATTTCATCCCCAAATCATACAAGCACTACAACAAAAGCTCGTTTCCCCAAAGAAAAGCAGTGAAATCTTACTGGTTTCTCTTCTTTTACACTCTTTTTGTTTCTTTCATAGCAATGTCAACTTTAGCTTTGATATTTCCTCTTTCCTTCTCCTTGTTTGTTCTGACAACTCAACACCTCTCTTATCCTGTACCAGAACTGTGATTTTTGGTCAAGCCTTTTCTTTTACTTAAACCTTAGAAGCTTACTTTGCTATCCATTCTTCATCGCGTCATTCTAACCTCTAATTTTTCCAAAATGTTTAATACATGCTCTCTCTGTGCATATTAAATAATTGCCTTAAATAGATTTTTGGTCAATCGTAGCGCAGAAGTCTTCAACCGCCCGATTTTTTTTAAAAATCAGGATCCTCTAAAAGAATAATGAATGAATAGAAGAAACTCAAAGATGAAGTGACATCTTTAGGAAAAAAAGTTAGCTAGGTTGCTAATAATCCCATAGACTTTTCATTTTTGATCATCAAGGTTAGGTCTCATTTTAGGTGGTCTGCGTCTTAGGTATTTTTCTGTTAGTATATACAGAATAATGTGTATACTTACAAATCTTATCATAAACTGAACTAGGATGGTCCTAAAAGGAACATTGGCCCACTAAATTTTTTTGTAAGAAAGCCTATGAGAAAATTTTTAATTTTTGAGAGGCAGTAGCTTTTTTTTTCCTAAAGAGCTAAGTTATTTTTTTTGGTAATAGTTTAGCCGAGGTGAATTCAAACTTTACGTAACTATTGTATCAAAACTATAAACTTTTAATTTTAAAAATGGTATCAAATAGTGGTGCAAGTTGTGTTAATCGATCAACTCTTTATTTTACGTATATTTTAACTATAAAAAATCAAAATTAGGCTCCGAAAAAAAAAATTGACTATTTGGCGTTTTTTTAGGGATAACATATCAGTGTTTGTTTCTGATATTTTCCGATTTATTTATATATCGATAAAATAATTTTCTTTCGATAATTTTTAGATTATCAACGATTCAATTGAACCATAGTATATTTTATACTGTGATTGAATAAACCAAACGTAGTTATTAATAAAAAGTAAAAAGATATTGTTAATAATTATTTTTCGTACGATAGAATATAAAAAATAAAATAAATAAATGCTATAAATATAATTATATTATTTATAGTATATTATATATAATGTATATCTAGATAATATATATATATAGTTATATTATTATATAGAGAGAGAGAGAGAGAGAGAGAGGGAGAGGGAAGATAGACGAAGAGAGGGGAGAGGTTAGGCATCGCCATATATAAATCGATCTACGTAAACGTAAACTTTTATGACAACGTACGTATGTCCATAAAGGTTAGGCTAGGCTACGGCAATATATATACTATATATATATTTATATATATATATATATATATAATAGTATATATATGATTTATTATAATATATTATATATATATATATATTATATATATAATATTATTATATATAGAGGCATATATGGCATTACTATACTGTTATTACGTAGTCCCGTACTCGTCAAGTATAGAATCTATTATGCCATAGCTCCGGTGACGTGATTAGCTCTCACGTCCAGGATTTTCGCGGTTACGTAAACTGGACGTTCATGCTATTTTATCGATATATATATATTATATTTATATATATATATTATATAAATATATATATATATATATATATATATAATATATATATATTATATCTCTCCCCAATAGAGGGCTCGAGCGGCCGACGGGAAAAAGAAAGGGGGAACTTTCATACCCCGTAGGGGAGGGGCGGAGGACCCCCGCGTACACCCAAATAACAAAGAGCGGGGTTCGGAGACGCCTCCCGGAGGGGAATAGTCCTAAACCCTGTCCGTTCGCCGGAAGGCCGAGAGAACCCCGACTCCTGCCATCGGGGCGGTCTACCTTTGGGGTATGCATTAGTTTAAAAAACATTCTTTTTTTAAAAAAAAGAATAATGTGTACGCCCAAGGGTAGACCCCCCCGATGGCAGGAGTCGGGTCTCTCGGCCTTTCCTGGGAATGACAGGGTTGGACTATTTCCCCCCCCCCCCAGGGAAGGTCTCCGAAACCCCCGCTCTTTGGTATTTGGGTGTCGCGGGGGTCCCTCCGCCCCTCCCCTACGGGGAAAACGTCCCCCCAGCTGTTCCCCGTCGGCTCAGCCCCTTATTGGGCCGTGATATATATATATATATATTTTACTTTGCACTATTATATATATATATATATATGATATATTATATATTATATATATATCATATAATATATATATATAGATAAAATGGCATGACATCACAGTATACGTAACGCGGAATCCTGAACGTGTTTAGTATGACGTCAAGCGGAGCTTGCATACATGTTCTCACCTTGTTAGTGTCACGATACATAATAATATAGTAATGCTATATTATATATATATATATATATATATATATAATATAATATTTATAATATATATATATAGTATATATATATATATATATATATATATATTATATATATATATATATAATATTATGATTTATATAATTATTTTTCTTTCACATTGCGTAAAATTAAGGTTCCTAATTATTATTTTTTTTTTTAATTTAAATATTTTTAATTTTTGACGTACATATTTTTTAATAAAGCCGTTTTCGTTTTTGCATTTGTGCTAAAAAAATGCTCAAGTTTTCGTTCATTTTTTCGTCACCTTAGCGCAAAATCGTAAAAATATGCTCATCTAGTAGGAATTTTCTTAATTCTGTAGGGTTGCTATTTTATACAATTATTTTTTATTCTATATTACACAGAATTAGGGACATTTTTTACGTTTGGTGAGCATTTTTTTACGATTTTGCGCTAAGGTTGACGAAAACGAACGAAAACTAGAGCATTTTTTTAGTACAAATGCAAAAACGAACACGGCTTTAAATAAATTAATTGATAATCGATAAAACAATTATAATACCAATAATTAATTGATAATAATAAATATCGATAGGTTGAAACGCATTTCGACGTCATTCTTCATCCTACATGAACCGAAAAAGAAGGCAAAAAGTTACGTTTGATTACCAGTTATTTTTCCAACAATTTTATTGAAAATAATAAATTTAATTATATCGCTAATCGGTAAAAAAACTTCAGAGAATTTTTTGATACCATTTTTGTAAATTATAAGTTTATAGTTTTAATACAATAGTTACGTAAAGTTTATTCACCTCGGCTAAACTATTACCTTTTTTTTTATTATTATTCTTCATTATTTATTTCACAGTATCCTATGATTTTTAATTTTAACTTTTTTTTTTTTTTTTTTTTTTTTTTGTAAGAAAAGTCTATGGGGAAAACTCCAAACTTTGAGTCAAACTTTTTTTCCTAGACGTCAGTCATTTTTAGTATTTTTTTCTTCATTATTATTTTTTTTAGTAGTATCCTGTGATTTTTATAAAAATCTCCGGTGAAGACATAGATCTAAGAAAATAGTAATGAAAAATAAAAAAAAATGAAAATTAATGATTGGTTTTGTTAAGTATTTTTAGGTTAAGGACAAACTTTTCAATCTAATAATACTAAATACCTTATTTTTTTTTTCAGATAATTCTATTTCTCAGACTCAAAGGTTATTATTATTCTAAGTGAAAAGTTTATTAACTTTCAGAATTAATACTGTAAATTAATTTAAGAAAAATAAATATCAATGGTAATTATATATATATATATATATATATATAATATATATATATATATAGTATATATTATATATTATTATATATATATATTTATATATATATTATATATCTATATATATATATATATATTATAATATATATTAACTAACTGAAGCTTTATATTAATTTAATGGGGGGTCCTTTCACTTAATTTAGTAAGTACTTTAGTCAGGAGAAAGTGAGTTATATTTTCCTAACAAAGTGGAAATGTTGCACAGCTATTTAAGGTTGATAGCAACCTTTACCCCAGCTCAGCCTAATCAATATGTTCTAGCCATCCATGGGCTTGGTTTAGATGGTTGATTGACAGAACTTTACTAGAGGCAGATAGGGAACATGATTTTTGTTTGTTATATAATAGGTTGTTCTGTTGGCTATGTTTTAGTGAGATGTGGGTATTGAGATTGGTGTATTAATTCACCATGTCTGTAAACTATATTTAATTGCAATAATACTCCTATAAAATACAATTTTGGTATCTGTTCATGTAGATGCTTTGGAGGTTTGAGCTTCATTTTAATAATGCTATAATATATATATATATATATTTATATTTCTAATATAATTTTACATATATATGCATATATATATATATATATATATATATATATAATATATTATATATTATATATAATATTATATAATATATATATATATATATATATCTTATATATATAACAGAGCAATACATATATATATATATATATATATATATATATATTATATATATATATATATATATATATATATATATATATATATATTATATATTATAATATTTGTGATTTCTTTTTAGATATATATACAGGTGGGTATTGAGGGGGTGAACCATGAATCCTAAGCAAGTGAAAAACTTTCTTTAGCCTAATGAGCCACCAATTGTGAACTATATATATATATATATATTATATATATATATATATATATATATATATATATATATATATATATAATATATATATTATATATATATCTATATTATATATATATATATTATATATCGATATTATATTATATATATATATGCGTCGGGCGGGGGTGACGCAGGCCCAGTCTTTAGGAAGGGGTGATTTCTCGGTCCAATGAAATAAATCTAAAAAATTAATAAACAATAAAAAAATGAGTAGGCTTATTTTATAACCTGTTGTAGTATACAAGTTTTATTTAGATCATTATTTAATTCTAGAAAGTTTTTTATCATTTTTAAAAAATATTGAAATTAGGGGTACAAAATGTCCTTCAATAGAATTTCAGTTTTGAAAAATGTGAGTTTTTTTTACTTCGTTATAAAATGAAATTGTTCGATTTTTAATTATTTTTTTCAGTGGATACACTCCAGTATGTTAGCTTAAAACTGGCAAAGTAAATTTTTTGATTCCAAACAGTATTAGTGGCAAAATTACGGGGCCTAACTTGGTCCGATTGGATGAGGGTTGACTCGACCACCATTGTTTTTCGTATTTTCCGTATTATTATTGACATTTTATTACGTATAATTAATTTAAATATAATAAAAAGTTTCTTATATTAAGTGAAAATTTTTTAAAAAAGTGAAATTTTAATAAAAAAAACGAATTCAAAAAAAGTGTCAAAATTTTTGGGGGGAGAGGGGTGAATGGACCACCTTATTTTTTTCGTATTTTATTTTATCATTATTGACATTTTTATTACTTATTACGATTTTTATATGAATATAATTATTATATTAAGTAAAAATTAAATATAAAATTGATTTATACTAAAAGACGAAGTTTAAACAGATGGTCCGAGTCACCCCTCTAAATGGTGGTCCGCTTCACCCCTCCACGGTCACGGGCTGACTCAGCGTTATTCAAACTTTAATAAAACTTTTATATTACATTATTATTTTTTTGTGTGCTTATGACCGACTATAGGGCCGTGATTTACAAAAAAAAAATTTCCAAAAAGTGCATTAGGGGAGAGTCGGGAGACCAAGTTATGCCTAAGGTGGTCCGAGTCACCCCGCCCGACGCTATATATATATATCTGGGTTGGGGAATCAGTAAAAAAATACGGCTACACAGACTCCGGAGTCTTTATTTTTCCTTTGCCAACACCGATACTGACTCTTCCAATTTTAACAGTTCAACTATAACTCAGGCTATATATATATATATAGCGTCGGGCTGGGTGACCAGGCCCGCCTCTTTAGGAGGGGTGATTCGGTCCACTCTAAATAAAATAAAAAATAATAAAAAAAAAAAATTTTCGCTCTTTTAATAGCCACACGGTAGTATTACAAGTTTTATTTAGATCATCTTTAATTCTAGAAAGTTTTTATATTTTTAAAAGTTAGAAATTAAGGGTACAATGTCCTTCAATAGAATTTCACCTTTGAAAATGTGAGTTTTTTTTAACTTCGTTATAAAATGAAAAATTGTGGATGGATTTTAATTATTTTTTCAGTGGATACACTCGAGTATGTTAGCTTTAAACTGCAAAGTAATTTTTGATTCCATAACAGTATTGTGGCAAAAACGGGGCGCTACTTGGTCCGATTCACCCACCGGTAAAAATTGATGGAGGGGTGACCTCGGACCATGGTGGATTTTTTCATATTTTAACGTATTATTATTGAAATTTTTTATTACGTATAATTAATTTAAATATAATAAAAGTTACTTATATTAGTGAAAATTTTTAAAATATGAATTTAATAAAAAAAAACGAATTCAAAAAAAGTGTCAAAATTTTTTGAGCGGAGAGGGTTGGGCGCAGAGGGGTGAATCGGACCACCTTATTTTTATTTTTTAATTTATCATTATTTGATATTTTTATTACTTATTACGAAATTTAATAGATGATAAATAATATTATATTAAGTAAAAATTAAAATATAAAAAATTCGAAACTAAAATACAAAAAGAGGAATTTAAACCGATGGTCCGAGTCACCCCTCAATGGTGGTCCGCTTCAACCCCCACGGTCAGGCTTGACTCAGCGTTTATTCAAACTTTAATAACACTTTTATTTATTAGAATTAACATTTTTTAATTTTTTTGTGTGCTTATGACCAACTATAGGGCAGTGTTTTACAAAAAAAAAATTCTAAAAAGTGCATTAGGGGAGAGTCCGGAGACCAACTTATGCCTAAGGTGGTCCGAGTCCCCCCGCCTTGAGCTATAATATATATAAATATATTATATATATATATATATATATATATTATATTTATTATATATATATATATATATATATATATATATATATATATATATATATATATTATATATATATATATATACTATGATGGATCGAATTAAACCGCACCACACATCTTTGAAACAACCAACTGCAACTGCAACCGCAGTTGTCACTGGTCTACACACACCGTAACTGAAACCTCCGCGGTTGTCACAGGTTTTCACAACCGCAACTGCAGTGGTCAGGAAGTTATCTTTTTAAAAATACTCTCTTATGCTATCAAACTTTCTCTTCTTTATTATTGAAAAACAGGATTTGGTTTGTCTTACTCCGCAGATGCTCTAAATAAGACAACTTAACTTAGTTCTGGATTTTATACTAATCAAAAAATATATTACACCATTGGAGATATTTGAAGAGATTACTTAAAAGTTAAGCCTTCATTTGTCCTCTATTTCACAAGTAATTTCTTTTATTGTGTCGTTAAAAAGTAAAAACTCTTAACCAGACCTCAGATTTTGAGGCTGAAGAGGGAATTAAATCAGCTTTACAAACAATAAATTCTGAGTTAACTTGATGTTTGATAATTCTGTAAAGAAATTTCTTGTATTCCATCGCAACGTATCTAGATGCATGATATAAAGGGAAAGTTTTTACAACTACTTAAGTTTTGAAGGAAGTTCAGAAAGAAATAAAAAACAATGTACAGAAACTTTCCTTCCTTGTAACTAATTCTTGCTGGATTCACGAGACGATCTTTAAAGAATTTACACATGCAGAAATAAAGCAACCTTCAACATCCAAGCCAAAAACTCTGTTTGAAACCATAAATGCTCATTAAACATCAAGTAGTGATGACACAGAAATAGAATTTAATGAAAGTGTTTTGGATGAAATAACAAAATATCAAAAAGAAAAAAGATTGATCCCCAAGATGATTAAAATTAAATTAAAATTCACTAGAATTAAAAAAAAAAAAAAGTAATATGAACAATGTACAATTTTCAACTGGGCAATTGTTTTCTTAAATTTATTTTTTTTTTTTTTTTTTACATCTAATACCTAATAGCATTCTGAAGTCACCTTCAAGACTTATTAGCCATATTTGTTAGAAACCTTAGATTTACGACATCATTTTTGTGCACACAATTTTCAGTTTTATTGTTTGACAATGAGTAGAATATTTTTCTTATACTCGTAAGTTTTTAGGATATGTATCTTGAGATAGAGGTGGACTAAATAATAGAATTTTTTTTTCTTCTTAAAGCCCTATTCTAGGAGGGGAACTACTCAAGATAATTTCTACCCAAGATTCGGATGAGGGAGTAAACCTTACCCTCTTTTCTTGGTACTCGATTGTGCTACGGTTGTGGCAATGTTTTATTGAAGGGATTTAAAAAAGAAAGATATTAAGGTTATGAATAAATACATGGAAAAATAAGTTATTTGGTTGGTTAGTTGGTTAGTTTAAGCCATTATTATTATTTTTTTATTTTTTTTGCAAAAGTTCTGCAAATGAGTGGTGGTCACATTAAAAAAAGTATCTAAAATATATATATATATACTATTAATATATATATAATACGGTATATATATAATATATATCTATATAGATATTATTATATATCCTTTTCAAACTAGAAATATATATATATATATATATATATTCGGTATATATATTATATATATATATATATATATATATATTATATATATATATATATATATATATATTATATATATATATATATATATATATATATATATATATATATATATATATATATTATATATATTATTATATATATATATATATATATATTATATATATATATATATTTATAATATATATATATATATATATAATTTTAATTAGACCTACTGAGTCAAAATTGGTACTTTAGTATTGTATTTTATGATAATTGGACCACTTATTTACTGTTGTGGAGATTTTGTTTTTAATAATTTTAAAGTAATGTCCAAGAATAATTAAATATTTAATGTGTGCGTACATGCTTAATTAAAAATAAGGCTTAACCATTTTCATTTGTATATATAATTTTTTTTTATATTTTAGATTCGATTCATCTTAATTCAAAACAGAGCTGGAAAAACCAGACTGGCTAAATGGTATATGAATTTTGATGATGATGAAAAGCAAAAATTAATTGAAGAAGTGCATGCAGTTGTAACTGTAAGAGATGCAAAACATACAAACTTTGTGGAGGTTAGAGATTATTATTATTATTATTATTATTATTATTATTATATTATTATTATTATTATTATTATTATTATTATTATTATTATTATTATCATTATTATCATTATCATCATCATTATTATTATTATCATTATCATTATTATCATCATCATCATTATTATTATTATTATTATTATTATTATTATTATTATTATTATTATTATTATTATCATCATTATTATTATTGGCTGTGACGGGCTCGCTCTTAAGGGTATGAGAGGAGGGTATGTGGGTTTTCCTTTTGACTTGCATCATGTTCCACTTAACTATTGATTCTGGTGTATGTTGCGCACCTCACCCCCAATCTGGAATCAAAGAGGAAGATAAAGGAATAAAGAATTATTATTATTATTATTATTATTATTATTATTATTATTATTATTATTATTATTATTATTATACCAGAAA
>JABUQX010094125.1:17500-19671 GCA_015478945.1 Trachelipus rathkii
ATTCGTCATCTTCATTGGCAGATATAAAAAATTAAACTTTTCCTTTCCGCGTATTTTTAAAATTTGACTTCCGATGCATTCACTAGAGGGGAAATACTTCAAAAATTTCTGCTCCAACATTCGGCAGTGCATGAATATGTGGGATTTCGAACATGTTGGTGCGGTTATGAAGGTTGTTAGAAGAAAGTAGGTATTTTGCGGCGGGAGCTAATTTTAAGTATGGAGGAGGTACCAGGTATACGTGGAAAGTTGAAGAATTGTAAATTAGGCAGATTATAGATGAAATTAATGTAATGATCAAGAATGGAAATGAGATTGGTGGGATTGAAATTGGATTGTTTAGAAAGTTGCGTGATAAAGTGTTTTGTGGAAGGGGCGTAAGTCCGAGAAAGATTGTTTGGAGAGCATTGATAGTACCCTTATATTAGGTAATGTGTGGATAAGGTAGCCTATAGAAACTAGAAGAATTGTTTACTTGAGTGTTGTATGGGAAGATATAATGCTTTTGGTTAATAGCGAGTCGAAGTGACTGAGGGAGCGATTGTTGAGAAACATTCTGCATTTAGAAGTGGGTAAAGGATGTGTAGATTCAATCTTCACATTGAAACAAAAAAATGTTTTGAGAAACTGAATAAGAGAATAAAATCATATTGTATTTAGGTTTTAATAAACTTGCAACAGGCGTTGACAGGAATTAATAGAAAGTTCTCTGAAAGGTGTCAGCAATATATGATGTTGGTGGTAGGCTTCTGAATGGAATCAAAAGTATGTATGGGGATAGTGAAAAGCGTGTGTAAGAATAAATGGAGTTGGAACTTTTTTTTGAATTTAATTTTTTCCCCACACCACCCCCTTCACACAAGTTTTATTTTTTCATTTTCGTTTGATAGTTTTTGGATGAAATGTAAACTATTTTTTAGTTAAATTTTATTAAAAATTAGTAACATTGATAGTTTACTATAACTAATGTTGTTCACATTCTAAAAGTATTAGTAAATGACTAACACGTGTTTGTTTGTCGTGTGAAAGCAGTTAAATTTCTGCATTTTGTAAAACATGATACTAATGGAAAAATCAGAAGAAGAACTGCTGTGTCAATTACCCATTCCACACAATAGAATAACGGACCATTATCTACAGCCTTAGCCTTTAAGCTTTTAGGCCTTTTAGCCTTAGCCTTGCTTAGCTTAGGCCTTAGCCAAAAGAAGGGGCAACGGAACATCCCCAAAAATGAGAACAGAAGTCATATACAGGGGCGGGTAAGATCCCTTATATAATAATTTGGAGACCCCAGATCACTCCGGTTGCTAAATCAGCCTCTAAGAAGCTAAGAAGCTGGAAACTCTGTTCAGATTGCATGAATAGTTTTCCTCTGCTCAGTTACTCCAATTATTATATAAGGATCTTACCCGCCCCTGTATAGATTTCTGTTCTCATTTTTGGGGTGGTTCCGGTGCCCTCTTCTTTTGGCTAAGGCTAAGGCTAAGGCTAAGGCTAAGGCTAAGGCTAAGGCTAAGGCTAAGGCTAAGAGACTTATGATCGTCCATTTCTTTCTGACTCCCTTCACCCTCTTTCAATGCGACGTGACATTGACGAACTTTTTCTTTTCTATAGGTATTACAACGGCAGGTCCTCGAAGGAATTGACCTCTCGCATTTCTCTATCGCTGCGTCGCCCTCGTAAAACAAGAGGTGCCTTGCCCTCACATGAAAATTGTTTGAATGCTGGAGACTCAAGGCTTGTTCGTTGTGGTGCCTCCTTCTTTCCCGCCACTTCTGTTTTGTGGACCTCCTTGCCTTCATCTGTTTTTCCAGCTGAATTCAATCTTCCTCTCTTTAAGACCCAAGTCTTCGCCCACGTTAGGGAATTGCGTTAGGCAAAAGTGTGGGTAGGTTCTGCTTTTCGTCTGTTTTTTTGGTTTTGTTTTTTTGTTTTTTTTTTTGTTTTTTTTCTTGTTTTTTTTTTTTTGTTTTGTTTTTTACCCCTCTTAGAAAAGGTGGTCACACCAAGTAAAAAAAAAAGAATTATATAATATCTATATGTGATTTATAAACATGTATTTATGAATACTTTATAATGCTAAATACAGAATATTTGTTCATGATATTTAGTATTAATATTTTGTTGATAAGGTATATATATATATATATATATGATATATATATATATAC
>JABUQX010094126.1:0-12500 GCA_015478945.1 Trachelipus rathkii
ATAACTCATATATATATATATATATATATATATATATATATATATATATATATATATATATATATAATATATATATATATATATATATATATATATATATATATATATATACTATATATATATATATATATATATATATATATATATATATATATACTCTTACTATATATATATATATATCTATACTTTATTAATTGAAATTCAGATGAACTATTTTAAAGAATGTAATAAATCGATCATGTCGGGGATACTTTTGGAGCTATATTGGACGTGCAAAGTGACCGCGACCTTTTTGACCTGTTTGCTGACCCTGACCTTTTGACACACCTTTGGGCAGCAATTTTTATACACCTTTTAGGTCACTATTTTTTTGTTAAATTTTTTTCAGCGAACCCTTTTCTATTCTGCAATTTTACAATTTGAGAACCATAATTTTTGAATTTGTTTTTGAAGAACTTTAATTTTTGAGAGCCCTAATTTTGAACCTAATTTTTGAGAACCCTAATTTTTGAGAACCCTTTTCTATTCTACGGTACAATTTTGATGCCTCAGCTTTGATAACTTTTTGAGAACCCAAATTTTTTGAGAACACAAATTTTTTGAGAACCCAAATTTTTGAGAACCCTAGTTTTTGGCAACCTAATTTTCAACCTAATTTTGTAACCAGCTATTCGAAGGGTTGCATAACTCAGTTACGTCAGCAGCTCGTTGTACGTGTGTCCCCTATTTTACGCTAATTTTTCGGTCATGGGTCAATTTTGACCCACGGTGATTAGGCTACCCTTTGGTATTCCATGGGTCAATTTTGCCCACGGTAATTTTGATCTTCCTTTAGGGGTTAGCCCTATTTTTGATGTCTTTACCTTGTTTGACCATGATATTTCGGCTTTAACCTTGCCATATACCATGGGTCATTGACCCACGGTAATTTTTGTCCTTCCTTTAGGGACTTTTTTCGATGTCTTAACCTTGTTTGACCATGTTTTCAGCCTTGTCCCTGTCATATACCATGGGTCAGGTACAGCCACATATTGATGGCTTTGATGTTTCCCAATCACCGTAAGAAGTGCTATAGGGATGTTCTATTTGTTCTATGATTATTCTATGAGTGCCGGGTGAGTGCCAGGTGAGGTGTAAGTGAGTGCCAATGAGGTGTAATGAGTGCAAGTGAGGTGCCAATGGGTGCCAAGTGGGTGCCACATAGTGCCAAGTGAGTACATGGTGCCAACTGAGTGCCACTTTTTCAAGCCTTTCTAGCCTCCCCTGAGCCCCGAATAGCCTTATAGGTGTCTACCCCTATGTAATAAGGTATGAGGAATCGAATGGTGTATATTACAAGTTGCTAGGATGCTTCCTACTATGAGTTAAGTATTTTTCACATATATATATATATATATATATATATATATATATATATATATATATATATATATATATATATATATATATATATATATATATATATATAACCTTTCTCATATATATATATATATATAATATATAACACTTACTGCGCTATGACACTTATAAACACTAGGACGCTTATAAGCACTTACACTTGCCATAGACACTTACATTAAACCATATACACTTACATTCACACCATCACACAGATACACTTACACTTACACTCCCACACAGATTCAAATTTGATGCCTCAACTTTGATGCCTCAACTTTGATGCCTCAACATTGATGCCTACTTTGATGTCTCAACTTTGATGCCTCAGCATTAATGCCCTCAGCTTTGATGCCTCACCTTTGAAGGTTCATGCTGATACTCTTTGAAAAGAGTTCATGCAGTAAACTCATCTTTGATAAGTCGCATCTTTGATATAAATCTATATTGATGATTCATCTTTGATGAAATCATCTTTGATAGCTCATCTCTACCCTACATTAAAGAACAGAGTTAATATTAATGCCTTCCCTAGTTAAGCTATCCACCAGGGCGCCGCATGCCGCTCCGCGTAGTCCGCAGACCCGCACCCCGCAGATTACGACCCGCCGCGTTCCCGTCTGCGGCGCGCAGGCACAATATTTCCAGCGTACCCGCCCGCCGAGCGCCCGCAGGCACAATATTTCCGCGTACCCGCCGCCCGCGCGTGCGCCCGCAGGCGCAACATTTCTGCCGGGATTGAAAAATATATATAATATAGGTCATTCATTTTATTTCATATAAACTTATTTCATAGAATTTCTTTCAAATATACTATGAGTCATTCATTTTACTCATACTTAAACATTTTATTAAAAACATTTTCGTGAACATAAAACTGTAACTCATTACAGCACTTAAACTTTATATATTTATTAACATTATTTTACTTAATACTTACTTAATGCTTTTTAATTTATAAATTTTAAAAAATTGTTAAGAAGAAAAAGCCAAAGTGTCTGATATATAAAATCATTTTATTTTACTACAATTGTACGAAAGTTTTTTACTAAAAACATTAACATTACATACCTTAAACGGTAAATCAGTAAATCAGTAGAGGTGTTACCTAACACACCTAGGGGGATTAGTATGCTTTTGTTTTACTGTTTTACTGCTTTAATTAACTCTTGTTTACTGCTTTAACTTTCTGCTTTACTACTTTAACTTTCTTTTCTTTAACACTCTGCTTTACTGCTTTAACTTTCTGCTTTACTGCTTTAACTTTCTGCTTTACTGTTTTAACTTTCTGCTTTACTGTTTTTAACTCGTATGTTTTACTGCTTTAACTCATATATTTATTAACATTACATACCTTAAAGCAGTAAATCAGTAAATCAATAGAGGTGTTATTACCTAACACCTAGGGGATTAGTATGCTTTTTGTTTTACTGTTTACTGCTTTAACTCATATCTTTACTACTTTAACTCTCTGCTTTACTGTTTAACTATCTGCTTTACACTTTAACTTTCTTTACTGCTTTACTTTCTATATTTATTAACATTATGTTTTCTTTTATTTTGTTTTAATACTTTTTATTTTTATTCTTTTTATTCTTTTTATTTTATTTTTATTATTTTACTTTATTATTATTTTATTTTGTTTTAATACTTTTTATTTTATTCTTTTTATTCTTTTTTTATTTTTATTATTTTACTTTTATTATTATTTTATTTTGTTTTAATACTTTTTATTTTTATTCTTTTTTATTCTTTTTATTTTATTTTTATTATTTTACTTTTATTATTATTTTATTTTGTTTTAATACTTTTTATTTTTATTCTTTTTATTCTTTTTATTTTATTTTTATTTTACTTTTATTATTATTTTATTTTGTTTTAATACTTTTTATTTTTATTCTTTTTATTTTTATTATTTTACTTTTATTATTATTTTATTTGTTTTAATACTTTTTATTTTATTCTTTTTATTCTTTTATTTTATTTTTATCTTTTTACTTTATTATTATTTTATTTTGTTTTAATACTTTTTATTTTTATTCTTTTTATTCTTTTTATTTTATTTTTATTATTTTACTTTTATTATTATTTTATTTTTATTATTACACTTTTTATTCTTTTTATTTTATTTTTATTATTTTACTTTTATTTTTAGAGCATTTTGTTTAATACTCTTTGTTTTTATTGTTTTATTCTTTTATTTTATTTTTATTGTTTTACTTTTATTATTATTACATTATTTTTATTTTATTATACTTAGTGTTATTTACTTCATGCTATTATTATTATTTAGAACACACACACACACACACACACACACTTACACACACATTCACTATGACACTTCCCATTCTTTATGACATTTACAGTTACCATAGACACTTACATTTATAATCACACAGATTTATTTACACAGATTTAATTGCATTTGCTTACACTCACACACAGATTTACTTACACTCACACACAGATACACATACTCTCACACACAGATTTACTTACACACACAGATTTACTTGCACACACAGATTTACTAGTAAAATCGCTATCGACCACACACACACACACTCATACACACACACACACACACTTATACATATAACGTATAATTTATTAAAACATTTTATGTTTTAATTAAACACATACATATATTACTTATTCAAATATAACTAAAATTATTTCAAAGTTTTCTTAAAACTTCTATAATAAATCAATCATTATCTTTGAACAAAGAATTTATTATTAACTGTTAATATTTTTGTTTTTAAATTTTATAACTAACAAGTTTTAAAATATCTTTTAGTAAAATTTTATGAAATTTTATTAAAAACATATATTTACGTACCTTAAAACAGCAAGAAATCAGAGAAAATGGTAAAGTCAGCTAACCCCTCTACCCAAACTATACCACGTTTTGTTCTTTTGACTTACTGCTTTTACATCATCTTTAGCGATGTAATAAGTATAAAAATAACAAAATAAGTTCTTCTCTCCTAACATAACTTGTATTTTATTAAAATCATTTTAAGTTTTATTTAAAAATAATTATTCACTTACATTTTATATTATTCGCTCGATGTTAACTAAAAATATTTCAAAGTTTTTAAATAATTTGGTTTCTTTATTATTATCTAGCACATTGACAGTCTAACGAGAAAACACAACCACTTTTCTAATTTACCAGATACAGAAGCAGTCTCTCTGTGAATGGGTTGGAAACAACTTTACTTTAGCCCTAAATTTAGGATAGTTCTTTTTTACCAGGCGATTTGGGCCTATTGCCGGAAAAAATATTACAAAGTGACTTTTTTCTTTAAAATGTGGTGCAATAACTACGTTAGGCCTAAATTTGAGCCTAAATTGGGATAAACCTTTTTGTCACCAGGCGGATTTAGCCTAATACAGATTGGGCGATTCAAGTATAATCGCAGGCGCAATATTTCCGCGTTTCCACCCACCGAGCAGGTAAGAAGGAAATGTTTACCTTTCTTGTGGGTGGACGGAGTAATCCTTATCTCTATATGACCTCGTATGTGATTGGTCGAGAATTATTTTATCCTTTGGTTTTAAGGTATGAAAAAACATGTTTTTTCATATCCTGAGCCCTACCTCTGATTGGATGAAAATTATATTTGAGCAGTCGGATGTTTTAGATCCAAACTCAAAAATCATACTCGTTTTGGCTGTTAAGCGGTGCACAAGTTCTCTCAATTTGTAATAAAAGTATTCTTTCCACTATGAGTATATATCATGTTTCACATAACCAGGTATACCTCAATAGAACATTGTCAATAGAATCAAAGGTCTTTGTTAGTAGGTTTCATTCTTATATAAAGAAAGCCCGATGGTTGAATTTTCAAGTGTGCTACCAATCACCATATTTATAATACCAAGCGTATTTTCGTGAGGCCAAATGAATTACTTTATGTAATCACACTGAAGAGTGGCTTACAGAATACTTTAAACCAAGCTCAGCTTTAAACTGGACCGAAACGATTTATTAGCCTGTGCAGAAGAAACCAACGATAAACAACTTTATACATTTTATCTAAACATCATATATTCAGCTTTGGGCTAGATTATGGGTGAAATAATGCGAAGTGTACGTATTTGAATTTACATGTTTGGTTACATTTCAGGCCTAGCGCAGATGAAATATATGCTAGAGGTACGTAGAGGGTATTAATGCAGATGAAGAAGACATATGTGTTATCTAATTACGTAACCGTAATTCAGAATACTACGCATTTAAGAAAACCCTGATCGATGATCCTACGCACATCATCGATCGCTTCCTAAGTTCTATAGACGTACAAAAATTCATTTATCTACTTAGAAAACAATGGCAAGAAAGTATTTATTGCAGGTGACCCAGAATGTAAATATACTATGATATCTGAGTGGGAACTTTTTACGTATGTGTTAACTGAAGGTATTACTGAGACACGAAACTATATCATCGATAATGATATAAATGATTGGCATATTTGCAAAGATTTAAAGAATTTTAATATAAAATAGGCGAAAACATCATGTGGAAGTGTAATAATATTCCTGTATTATATTTAATGTTAACCTTATATATAAAACCATTGTAAATATATTTAAATAATGTATGATATACCTTATATAATATATATATATATATATATATATATAACATATATATATATATATATATATATATATATATATATATATATATATAAATATATATATATAATATATATATATATATATATATATATATATATATATATATATATATATATATAATAATATAATATATATATATATATATATATATATATATATATATAAATTACTGTAAGATAATGATTATTAAATTTCTATTATATAGTAAAGTTTTTATTATCCTTATTTTTACTTTCTTAAATAAATATTTACATGTATGTTAAGAGTTTAAATAAACGAAACTTGGGCTCAGAACAAAGTTAATTTTCAAAAAACGATAAAATAATTCTCGATGTAAATCACATACGAGGTCTATAGAGATAGATTGCCGTCCACCTCTGGAAAGATGACATTTCCTTCTTACCTGATCAAAGGATCTTACCGATCCAGTATGTTTCAGTTTTATATATTTATAAAATAATAACATTGATTCTCAATTCTTGTCTATACTGGAATTGTTTTGACCTGGTATTAGGCTTAAATCCGCCTGTGATACAAAAACATCTAAATTTGAGGCTCATTTAGGCCGTAGTTATTGCACCACATTTTACAGAAAAAAGTCAGTTTGAAATATATTTTGACCTGGTATTGGAAGCTCATCCTTGGGTACAAAAAGGATTCTCCTAAATTTGGGGCTAAATAGTTCATTTCTTCTGTTTCACAGAGAAGTCAGTTTTATCTATCAACGTTTGGGTTATTTTGTGTTCTCCCAGTGTTGGATTGTCAATACATAGGTGTGTGAGAAAATTCCAGGTATTTAAAAACTTTGAAATATTTTAGTTAGCATCGAGCGAATAATATAAATGTAAGTGAATAATTGTTATTTTTAAATATAAAAACTTAGAATGATTTAATAAAATACGTTATGTTAGTAGAGAAGAACTTATTTTATTTCTTTTATATATATTCATCGCTAAAGATGATGTAAGTGTCAGTCGAAAACAAACAGTAGCACTAACTTGGTGTGAAAGTACTGGGCGAGCTTTCACTGATTTTCTGATTTATTGCTTTAAGGTACGTAAATATATGTTTTAATAAAATTTCTGCAATTTACCCATGGTTATTTAAAACTTAATAGTTATAAAATTTATAAACAAAAGTATTAACAGTTAATATTAAATTCTTTGTTGTTCAAAGATAATGGTTGATTTATTATAGAAGTTTGAAAACTTTGAAATAATTTTAGATATATTGAATTAGTAATATAAATGTACGTGTTTATTAAGCATAAAATGTTTTTAATAAATTATACGTTATATGTGTGATGAATGTGCGTGTGTGGTACTGCTAGGAGATGAAAGAATGTGGGTGTGTAAGTGAGTGTGCGTGTGTGTGTGTGAAGTAAATCTGCATGTGTGGCTAATAAATAAATCTGTGTCTTCGTAATCTATTGTGTGTAAGTAAATCTGTGTGTGTATGTGTGTAAATAAATCTGTGTGTGAGTGTAAGTAAATCCCGGTGTGAGAGTGTAAAGTAAATCTGTGTGAAGTAAATCTGTGTAGTATGAAGTGGCAAATGTGGTGTCTGTAGGTAAATGTAAGTGGCATAGTGAATGTGTGTATATGTCATGAGTGTATGTGAATATAAAATAAATAGTGTAGTATTGCATGTGTGTGTGTTTAAATAAATAACAACAATAGGCATGAAGTAAATAACATAAGTATAATAGTAAAAATAATAAATAATAATAAATAAAATAATAAAATAAAAATACTTTTAATAGAAGACTAAACGCGAAAAAAAGTATTAAAACAAATAAATAATAATAAAAGGGGATTCCTTTAAATGGGTATTGTAATGAAAGGAGGTAAAGGAGTAAGAGAAATGAATAGATAGAATGTGTGAAAGTGAATAATCAAAGATAAAGATAAAGAGGATAAAGAAGATAAAATAAAGAGTGTTAAAGACAAGATAGAATGGCGTAAAGGGTGGGGCGACAAAGATAAAAGATAAAGAAAGGGATAAAGACATGATCAGTACAAAACGTTGATAAGACAAATAGCTATTTTTTGAAGATAAATATGACAAGAACTAATATGAGAGATGAAGATAAATGAGAATGGCAAAAATGAGTAAATGAAGGTATGTGAATGGAATAATGATAAAGAGGATAAAGAGGATAAAAAGAATGAAAGTGTTGAACAGAAGATAAGATATTAGTAAAGAGACTTACTTTACCATAACGAAAAAGAGGATAAAGAGGGATAAAGATAAAGAATTAAAGATGAATAAAATAATAATAAAAAGTAAAATAAATAAAAATAAAAATCAAAAAGAATAAAAGGGTAAAACTAAGTATAAAAGTATTAAAACAAAAAAATAAAAATAATAATAAATTAACGTAAGAAAAATAAAAACAAAAATAAAAGAATAAAAAAAAAAAAAAAAATATAAAAATAAACCATTCTGCTAATCAATAAAGAAGGTTAAAGCAGTAAAGCAGAAAGTTCAAAGCAGTGAGGCAGATTTAAAGCAGTAAAACAGGAGTTAAAGCAGTAAAGCAGATAGTTAAAGCAGTAAAACATTAAAACAAAAAGCCATGCTAATCCCTGAGGTGTTAGGTAACACCTCTGTTGATTTACTGATTTACTGCTTTTGGAGTATGTAATGTTAATAAATATATATGAGTTAAAGCAGTAAAACATGTGAGTTAAAACAGTAAAGCAGAAAGTTAAAACAGTAAAACAGAAAGTTAAAACAGTAAAGCAGAAAGTTAAAGCAGTAAAGCAGAAAGTTAAAGCAGTAAACAGAAAGTTAAAACATTAAAGCAGAAAGTTAAAGCAGTAAAACAAGAGTTAAAAAGCAGTAAAACAGTAAAACAAAAGCATACTAATCCCCTAGGTGTTAGTTAACATATTGATTTGCTGATTTACTGCTATAGCGACATCGTAATGTTAATATTTTGAGTAATTCATTGCCATAGTAATGCGATAATGATTTATATCAATTTACTTTGACTTTCTTCTTATAATTTTTAAAATTTATAAATTAAAAAAGTATTAAGTAAAAAGTATTAAGTAAAAATAATGTTAATAAATATATGTGTTAAATAATAGGTCTGTAATGAGTTACAGTTTTATGTTCGCGAAAATGTTTTTAATAAAAATGTTTAAGTATGAAATAAAAATGAATGACTCATAGTATATTTGAAAAGAAATTCTTTGAAATGTTTAAGTATGAAACAAAAATGAATGACTCATATTATATATATTTTTCATTCCCGCAGGAATATTGCGCCTGCGGGCGCACGCGACGGGCGGGTACGCGGAAATATTGCGCCTGCGGGCGCTCGCGGCGGGCGGGTACGCGGAAATATTGCGCCTGCGGGCGCTCGCGGCGGACGGGAACGCGGCGGGTCGCACCTGCGGGTGCGGGTTCATGGATCTTCACGCGGAGGGCGCATGCGGCGCCCTGGTGGATAGCTTATGAACTAGGGAAGGCATTAATATTAACTCTGTTCTTTAATGTAGGGTAGAGATGAGCCATCAAAGATGATTTCATCAAAGATGAATCATCAATATAGACGGTATCAAAGATGACTTCATCAAAGATGAGTCATCAAAGATGAACCTTCAAAGTTGAGGCATCAAAGATGAACCTTCAAAGTTGAGGCATCAAAGTTGAGGCATTAATGCTGAGGCATCAAAGTTGAGGCATCAAAGTTGAGGCATCAAAGTTGAGGCATCAAAATATCGAGTGTGTGAGTGTGAATGTAAGTGTATATGGTTTAATGTAAGTGTCTATGGTTTAATGTAAGTGTCTATGGCAAGTGTAAGTGCTTATAAGTGTCCTAGTGTTTATAAGTGTCATAGTGAATGTGTGTATAATAAGTGTCATAAATTATATATATATATATATATATATATATATATATATATATATATATATATATATATATATATATATATATATATATATATATATATATATATATATATATATATAGGCTATAAGTGGTAGAAAAATACTAACTCATAGTAGGAAGCATCCTAGCAACTTGTAATATACACCATTCGATTCCTCATACCTTATTACATAGGGGTAGACACCCATATTAGGGCTATTCGGGGCTCAGGGGAGGCTAGAAAAGGCTTGAAAAAAGTGGCACTCAGTTGGCACTATGTGGCACTCACTTGGCACTATGTGGCACTCACTTGGCACTCATTGGCACTCACTTGGCACTCATTGGCACTCATTGGCACTCATGGCACTCATGGCACTCACTGGCACTCACAGCTCTTAGAATACTCATAGGGCACTAATAGAACATCCTGATTACTTCTTGCAGATTAGGAACCATCAAAGCCATCAAGTTAGCGTGGGTCAAAATTGACCCATGGTATATGACAGGGACAAGGCTGAAATATCATGGTCAAACAAGGTTAAGACATCAAAAAGGGCTAACCTAAAGGAAGGACAAAAAAAATTACAAATGGGTCAAATTTATTACATGGTGGCAGAGTTAAAAGCCGAAATATCCTTGGTCAAACAAAGGGTAAAGACATCAAAAATAGGGCTAAGCCTAAAGGAAGATCAAAAATTACGTGGGCAAAAATTGACCCATGGAATACCAAAGGGTAACCAAAGTACCGTGGGTCAAAAATTGACCCATGGCCGAAAAATTAGGGGGCTAAAATAGGGGACAATACGTACAACAGTTTGCTGACGCAAACGTTTGCTTTGCTCATGGGTTTTGAAATAATTTTTGCAACCCTTCTTCGAAGGGTTGCCAAAAATCAGGGTTGGGTTCTCAAAATTTGGGTTCTCAAAAAATTTGGGTTCTCAAAAAATTTGGGTTCTCAAAAAATCCGGGTTCTCAAAAAATCCGGGTTCTCAAAATTGTACCGTAGAATAGAAAAGGGTTCTCAAAAAATTAGGGTTCTCAAAAAATTAGGGTTCTCAAAAAATTAGGGTTCTCAAAAAATTAGGGTTCTCAAAAAATTAGGGTTCTCAAAATTGTACCGTAGAATAGAAAAGGGTTCGCCGAAAAAATTTGGGTTCTCAAAAAAGGTCAAGACCCAAAAAATTCTCAAAAAATTAGGGTTCTCAAAAAATTAGGGTTCTCAAATTGTACAATGTAGAATAGAAAAGGGTTCGCCGAAAAAATTTGGGTTCTCAAAAAAGAAGTCAGACCCAAAGGTAGGTAAAAAATTCAGGATTTCAAAAAATGCAAAAGTCTGAAAAAGAAGTCTTGATCAAAGTCAAGGTCGCAATGAATGTAATAAATCGATCATGTCGGGGATACTTTCTGTTAAATAGATATGTTGCTAAATATCAGAGTAAATGTAATTTACTTAACCTCTTAGGAAGCTGTTATTTTACCTAAAGATGTAAAGAAGCATAATTTTACATCGTTAAGTGACGTTAGGTTAGGTTAAGTTAAGTTTGGTTATGTTAGGACTAACATAGTAACCTAATCTAACCTGCCTTAGCTTAACTTAACCTAAATTAACCTTACCTAGTTGTCATTTAAACAATGTAACGTTATGCTCTTTTCATCTTTAGGTTGGAAAGTGTACGGAATAGCTGACACCTGTATCTAAAAAACTTTTATAACTACCAAAAAACTGAACACATTTTTGAATTCAGCGAACATTTTAATGCAGGAAATTTTTTTTAGTAATTATTAATTTTAATAAATATTTCCAAAAAAATTATAGCATCGTAAGTTTTAAACCTTAATTTATAAATGATACCAATAAAAAATAAACGTTTTCCTTATATCTTTTCAATATTTTATGGTTAACTTTAAAAACCATGATGTTTATTTTTTTTGGATTTTTAACTTAAAAAATACGATTTATTATATTAAAAATTATTTCACCAGCACTCTGGTATGGGGTGTACGGGGGTAGATTATACTTGTGTGCCATGCATTAATAGATTAAAAAAATAATTTTTTCATTTAATCTTTTGCAAGTCATAATTTTCAAGATGTCTGCCGGGCTTAACATTAAGGATGATGTCTCAGAAATTTGGAGGGAAGGATCAGGACTCATTTTTTGATCGAGAGACTCGAATTGCCGTGAAGTCGCTTTTGTATAAGATGGAATGAAAAAAATTACTTTTTTTAAATAACGTAAATGCATGTAACACAAGGGTAGCAACGGGGAGCTCCACCCCTGTTCTCCCCGACCCGTGCGTGCTGGTGAAATAATTTTTGAAACTATAAAAACAGTATTTCTTAATTTAATAAAACAAAGAAAAGTAAAAATAACTATTGACCATTGAGCGACTTTACGGCGACTCTAGTCACTCGATCAAAAAATGAGTCCTGGTCCTTCCCCCAAATTTCTGAGAAACCATCCCTAATATTAGGCTCGGTAGACATCTTGAAAATTACGATTTGCATAATTTCCCTTGCCCGGTTTTTTCATACATATTTACTCAACATATAAAAGTACTAA
>JABUQX010094126.1:17500-20000 GCA_015478945.1 Trachelipus rathkii
ACTAAACAATTTTATTAAAAAAACCTAACTTAACTTAACTTTTCTGAACTTAGAATTTTTTTTGAACTTAGAAAATTTTCGGTCTCAAAATGTATGGGTCGCTGTCTACAGTATTACCATATATATATATATATATATATATATATATATTTTTATATATATTAATATATAATATAAGTGTAAATATCTATATATATAATATATATATATTATATATTTATATATAATATATACATATATATATATATAATATATATATATGGTGGTTTTGCATAATTCAATGACCAACTAAAACACTTTTTAAGTTAGGAAATTGGCTGTAGCATAGAGCCTTATTTGATGATCAATCCATGGAAATAGTTTTTCGATTTGGTACATTGTGACGAAGCGACAAAAAATAATTGATGCAAAATGATTCTTGCGAAGACGCAGAAATTTTAATTCCAGAATATAATCCAAGTTGTAATTAAAGTCACGTGCAAACAGTAAGTGAAAACGAAAAATTGTATTAGGTATATGCTGTGTTGATTATATGTTATTCATGGGAGGATTTTCTTGAAATAAATAAGCAAAGTTTAGTCGGCTTAATAGTTGGGAATGAAGATTCTAAGATTAGTTGATCAAGTAAAAATTTTATAACGTAGCTTAAAGGTAACGTCTGCCATGGAATCGGATGTAAAGTTGTCAGTTAAGATTTGGAGAAGAAATATTTAGTATAACAATTGGGATAAAGTACGAATAGGATTGTATTTCAGAATAACACAAAAATTGAAGGAAGAATAAATTGAAATTGTATGAAGTCATCAAGGTACAACTATGGATGCAACTGCAATGTTTGAAAATATTATAGAAATAGAGGTATTAGTTGAGTTCAACAGATTCTGACGAAATACCTCAATTTTTTCCGGTAATCGTTTTTTTGGCAAGGATTTACTTTGTCTAAGACTCATTTTTTTATCGAGTAACTCGAGTCACTCAAATCGCTGTGAAGTCAATAGGTAGTTGAGTCGCTTGAGTCGATTGACTCATTGACGGTTTGTGTAGAATTTTGAATTTTTTTCAGTTATAATGCATCTTCACTGTGTGTTGGAATTAATAAGCGACCAAAACAATGTGTTAGCGTTTCTTTAATACTATCATTTAAATAATATTAGAAGAGAAGAAATGTGAGAGTTGTAATATTCTGTGTTATTTAATAAAAAGGTGTCTTGTAACTTCTGTTTCAAATATTTTAAGTAATTATATACATATATATGTAAAATTTTACTAAGTGCAAATTATTGAGAAATTTTCCTAAGTTCAAAAAATTTCTAAATTTGAAAAGTTAAGTTTAGTTACGTTTTTTTAATAAAATTGCTTAGTGGCAAGTTCTGGCATAATTCAGAAGCTTTCCCTAAAGAATTCTTAAAACTTAACTTCTTAAATTTTCTGACTTAGAAATTTTTTTGAACTTAGAAATTTTGAACTCAAATGTGTGGGTCGCTGTCTACAGTTTTATACATATATATTATATTATATATTATATATTATATATATATATATATATATATTATAATTTAGGGATGTTATTATCATTATATTATATATATATATATATATATGTATATTATATATATATATATATATATATTATATATATATATATATATATATATATATATATTTATATATACTATATATATATATAATATATAATATATATTATATATATATATTATATATATATATATATATATACCTTACTTTATTTATATTGAAATTCATGAACTATTTCAAAGAATGTAATAAATCGATCATGTCGGGGATACTTTTTCTAGTATGGGTATGTTGCTAGATATCAGAGTAGATGTGATTTACTTGACCTCTTAGGAAGCTGTGATTTTACCTAAAGATGTAAAGAAGCATAATGTTACATCGTTAAGTGACGTTAGGTTAGGTTAAGTTTGGTTATGTTAGGACTAACATAGTAACCTAATCTAACCTGACTTAGCCTAACTTAACCTAAATTGTCATTTAAACAATGTAACGTTATGCTCTTTTCATCTTAAGGTAGGAAAGTGTCCCGAATAGCTGACACCTCTATCTAAAAAACTTTTATAACTACCAAAAAACTGAACAGACTTTTGAATAAAGCGAACATTTTAATGCAGGAAATTTTTTTTGAATAATTCATTCATTTTAATAATATTTTTAAAAAAAATTAGAGCATCGTAAGTTTTAAACCTTAATTTATAAATGATTCCAATAAAAATAAACGTTTTTCCTATATCTTTTAATTTTTTGTTATTTAAAAACATGATGTTAGATTTATATGTTTATAAATGTAAAAATACGATTATTATAAAAATTATTTCACCAGCGAATCGACTCACGTAGGCAGTGATACGCGCGGGGTAACGATCTAGATTATCCTTAGATGCATGCCATGTTCGACCATTTACGTTCACATAGATTAAAAAAATATTTTTTTCAACTCTCACCATCTTTTGCAAGTCATAAA
>JABUQX010094126.1:22500-33449 GCA_015478945.1 Trachelipus rathkii
TAAGATTTGGAGAAGAAATATTTAGTATATCAATTGGGATAAAGTACGAATAGGATTGTATTTCAGAATAACACAAAAATTGAGGGAAGAATAAATTGAAATTGTATGAAGTCATCAAGGTACAACTATGGATGCAACTGCAATGTTTGAAAATATTATAGAAATAGAGGTATTATTTGAGTTCAACAGATTCTGACGTAATATCTCAAATTTTTTTTTCCGGTAATCGTTTTTTTTGGCAAGGATTTACTTTGTCTAAGACTCATTTTTTTATCGAGTAAATCGAAGTCACTCAAATCGCTTGGAAGTACGTGAAAGTCCCTAGTAGTTGAATCCGCTTGAGTCGCACTGACTCATTGACGAGTTTCGGTAGTAGAATTTTGAATTTAATTTTTCAGAGTTAGTACATAGCCTCTTCACACTAGCCGGTCGTTGGAATTAATTAGCTACCCAAAACAGTGTGTTATAGCGTTTTCCACTCTAATATACTATCATTTAATTCAATATTACGAGATAAGACTGATCGAGCGTTTGTAATAAAACAGAATTATTAAAAATTTTGAACTATTCAACTGGTTACAACAATGGTTTAAGTATATAAAAATATATTAGTATATATAATATATATATAATAATTATAAAAATAATCTATATATCTATATATTAATATATATTTATATATATAATTATATATATATACTATATATATATAGTAATATAAATATATATATATATACTATAATATAATATATAATATAATATTATATATTAGGTCAGCTGTAGACAGGACCCACACATTTTTGAGACCGAAAATTTTCTAAGTTCAAAAAACATTTCTAAGTTCAGAAAAATTAAGTTAAGTTTTTTAAGAAAATTCTTTAGTGGCAGCTCTGGAATTATGCCAGAAGCTTGCCACTAAAGAATTTTCTTAAAAAGCTTAACTTAGAAATTTTTCTGAACTTAGAAAGTTTTTTGAACTTAGAAAATTTTCGGTCTCAAAATGTGTGGGTCCCTGCTACAAGCTTTATCACATATATACAAATATATATATCTTATATATATATTCTATATATATATAATATATACATATATTATATATATAATTATATAGTATATATTTATATATATATATATCCACTAATAATATTTATTAGTCATATCTATAATATATAATTCATTATTATTAGTTAATATTATAACTATATAAAAAACTTATTATTACTAATACTATACTAATCTGTATTATAGACGATTATTTATTTACATAAATTATATTTAGTTTGTATGATTGTTTTCCCACACATTATGCATTTATATTCTAATCCTGTCAATGAACATCCGTGTGACAATAATTTGGATTAGAATAGCATCGACACAACAAAACCTTTTTCAAAAAAGGACTATAGCGCTGAAGTTTTCACGAAGGGAAACTTTCTAGTGTAAATTATGATTATGTTTTGCATAAATTGACAACGTCAGACACACCAGTAGAATTGGTAGATTTTATACATCTTAGTACAACAACTCCAGGTTCACCTGGAAAAGTAGTATTCCACCATGGTCTTACGGAGACAATAGGTGTGTGTCTAAATGGGTCGGCGGATACAAGAAAGAGTTAAAGAAGTCTATATATGTTATCTAACATGTTTATAAGAGTGAGGCTTAGGTGGGTATGTGAATAGGTACGTGGTTTCAGTAGTTATGTTAGGACTAACATAGTAATTCTTACACATATATCTTTAATTTTAAACCTTACGGGAGGCTTTTGGATGTGAACTTAACCTACAAAATATAATCTTACCCATGCCAGCGTCAAATTCGGAAAGCATCTGCGTAGAGCGAATTATCCGTGGGTGGTTCTCCTCATGCGTTACTAGTAGCCGGAAATGTAATGGCTACCATTACATTAATCTTGACAAGACAAAATAGTGAAATTTCTTTACACAATACAACATACTCAAAGCTTTGATCTATCACGCATTTCGAGTCCTTTCGTCAAAAAATGCATCCTAGATCATTCACCCAATTTGCGAGGATCAATTAAACACCATCTAATATTTGGCCGGGGCATACATGAATTCAGCGAACATATTCTTAAGCAGGAAATTTTTTTTAATACATTCACTAATATTAATAAATAATTTCCCAAAAAAATTTTAGGTCGAAATTATTTTTATTTAAATATGATACCCATAAAAAATAACCGTTTTCCTTATATCTTTTCTATATTTTGTGGTTAACTCTTAAAAAATGATCTTTATCTTATTTGGATTTTAACTTAAAAAATTAGCTTCTTTATTATATTATTTATTTCACCAGCACTCGGTTGGTGATGTACGGGGGTAGATTTATCCTAGTGTGCCCATTCATTTAACGTTAATGATTAAAAAAATTAATTTTTTCATTCAATCTTTTGCAAGTCATAATTTTCAAGATGTCTGCCGGGTTTCATATTGGGGGATGATGTCTTAGAAATTTGGGAGGAAGGATTAGGACTCATTTTTTGATCGAGAGACTCGAGTTGCCGTGAAGTCGCTTTTGTATAAGATGGAATGAAAAAATTACATTTTTTAAATAACGTAAATGCATGTAACACAAGGGTAGCAACTGGGAGCTCCACCCCCTGTTCCCCCCGACCCGTGCGTGCTGGTGAAAGTTTTTGAAACTATAAAAACAGTATTTCTTAATTTAATAAAACAAAGAAAAGTAAAAATAATTATTGACTCAACTATTGACCATTGAGCGACTTTATGGCGACTCTAGTCACTCAATCAAAAAATGAGTCCTGGTCCTTCCCCCAAATTTCTGAGACACCATCCCCCTAATATTAGGCTCGGCAGACATCTTGAAAATTACGACTTGCATAATTTCCCTTGCCCGGTTTTTTCATATATATTTACTCCCCATATAAAGTACTAAAACAATGGTGCCAAACCCCTCTCATACATAAATTTAATAAAATCATTCCAAAAAAAAAATTTAATTAGTTTTAGGACATATCAAGTTTAGGTATGAAAAGTTTTTTGTTAGTTATACAAAGTAAATCTATTTTGTCTGACTTAACCAAACTAATCAAACTTTACACATTTTTTCGAAATGTAATTTTGAGACGGAAATTTTATAAGTTCAAAAAAATTTCTAAGTTTAAACACAGAAAATTATTTTACACTTTTTTATTAAATAACACTGAATATTACAACGCTCACATTTCTTCTCTTCTAATATTAATTAAATGATAGTATTAAAGAAACGCTAACACATTGTTTTGGTCGCTTATTAATTCCAACACACAGTGAAGATGCATTATAACTGAAAAAAATTCAAAATTCTACACAAACCGTCAATGAGTCAATCGACTCAAGCGACTCAACTACCTAGGGACTTCACGACTTCCCAGCGATTTGAGTGACTCGAGTTACTCGATAAAAAAATGAGTCTTAGACAAAGTAAATCCTTGCCAAAAAAACAATTACCGGAAAAAAACACGTTTGCGCGATCGCGAACTCAAATAATACCTCTATTTCTATAATATTTTCAAACATTGCAGTTGCTTCCATAGTTGTACCTTGATGACTTCATACAATTTCAATTTATTCTTCCCTCAATTTTTGTGTTATTCTGAAATACAATCCTATTCGTACTTTATCCCAATTGATATACTAAATATTTCTTCTCCAAATCTTAACTGACAAACTTTACATCCAATTACGTGGCAGACGTTACCTTTAAGCTACATTATATCGTATCACCTTAAAATTTTTACTTGATCAACTAATCCTAGAATCTTCATTTCCAACTATTAAGCCAACTAAACTTTGCTTATTTATTTCCAGAAAATCCTCCCATGAATAACATATAATCAACACAGCATATACCTAATACAATTTTTCGTTTTTACTTACTCTTTGCACGTGAATTTAATTACAACTTGGATTATATTCTGGAATTAAAATTTCTGCGTCTTCACAAGAATCATTTTGCATCAATTATTGTTTGTCGCTTCGTCACAATGTACCAAATCGAAGGTAAAGCTGTAGACAGCGACCACACATTTTTGAGACCAAAAATTTTCTAAGTTCAAAAAAACTTTCTAAGTTCAGAAAAGTTAAGTTAAGTAAGTTTTTTAAGAAAATTGTTTAGTGGCAAGCTTCTGGAATTATACCAGAAGCTTGCCACTAAACAATTTTATTAAAAAACCTAACTATATACTTATATAATATAAAATATATATATATATATATATAGTATAATATATAATATATATTATATATTATATATATATAATATATATATATATTATATATATTATATATTATATATATATAATATATATAATATATATAGTATATATATATATATTATATACTATATATATATATAATATAACTAATATATATATATATAACCCATTATATATATATATATATATATATATATATATATATATATATTAGTATATATATATATATATAATATATATATATATATATATATATATATATAATATTATATATATATAATATATTATAATATTATATATATATATTATATATAGGAACTTTTCCTTTAAAAGGATGTTAACCGATATATATCGAACGAGCTATGTAATCGATTTTTTTTTCGATTAATTTCAAGGCAATAGAGCGTGAGGGTTGACAAAAAAGTTTTTTTTTTATTTAACTAAGGAATACCCAAGATTACATCGCCAAGATGGAATGAGTCCAGGGTCTCTCGGCTTAAACGAGGGACTTCGTCCCTCCCCTCTGTCCCACCGTCGGCTCCAGGCCCCCTAAAAAAAAAATAAAAAAATTAAAACAAAATTAACATATAAAAATTAACATGATATAAAAAGCAACATGTGGCAACTTTTTCTCTTCTTCTATTGGAGTTTAAGTTAAAACACGTCAGAGTGCATGGATAGACGATTAGTGTTCAAGAAGATTTTCGATATCATGTATTTTTATGTAACATCCTTTTAAAGGAAAAGTCCTATATATTATATATATATATATATATTATATATATATAATATATATATATAGTAATATAATAATATATATATATATATATATATATATATAGTTTATTATATATATATATATATATATATATATATATATAAATATATATATATATATTATATATATATATAGTTATATATATATATATATATTATATATATATTAGGTTATACTGTCGACAGCGACCCACACATTTTGAGACCGAAATTTTCTAAGTTCAAAAAAAAAATTTGCTATTCTCCTTTGAAGTACAAGTCCGTAGAAAGGTGATTTGATATTTTTAGAAGGTTTTTTGTTGTGAGGAATACTATGTTGAATCGATTGTAATAGCGTTAACTTTTGGATAACAGGTCTTATTTATTTTTGTCAAATTTTGAATTTTGAAATTTTGGATTTTTTGTGGTTCAAACATATAAATGGCTTTTCCTCTGAAATACAAGTCGCAGAAAAGTGATTTTGATATTTTTAGAAAGGTTTTTTTGTGTGAGGAAATACTGATTTGTAATAGCTGTTATACCTTTTGGAGTAACAGGTTCTTAATTTATTTTTTGTCATTGTGAAAATTTTGAAATTTGGATTTTTGTGGTTCAAATAAATGGTTATTCCTCCTGAAATACAAGTCGTAGAAAGGGGATTTGATAATTTTAGAAAGGTTTTGTGTGGAGGAATACTATGTGTATTGGATTTTTAATAGCTGTAATACTTTTGGAGTAACAGGTCTTAATTTATTTTTGTCGAAATTTTGAAATTGAAATTGTTGGATTTTTGTGGTTCAAACATATAATGGCCTTCCTCCTGAAATACTAGTCGTAGAAAAGTGTTTTGATATTTTTTAAAAGGTTTTTGTGTGAGGAATACTATGTTGGATTTCGGATTTGTAATAGCTGTTATACTTTTGTAGTAACAGTCCTCAATTTAATTTTGGTCAAATTTTGGATTTTGAAATTTTTGGATTTTTGTGGTTCAAACATATAAATGGCTATTCCTCCTGAAATACAAGTCGTAGAAAAGTGATTTTGATATTTTTAGAAAGGTTTTTGTGTGAGGAATTTGTAATAGCTGTTATACTTTTGGAGTAACAGGTTCTTAATTTTTTTTGTCAATTTTGAAATTTTAAATTTTTGGATTTTTGTGGTTCAAACATATAAATAGCTATTCCTTCTGAAATACAAGTAGTAGTAAAGTGATTTTGATATTTTTAGATATGTTTTTGTGTGAGGAATAACTCATGGTGTACTTCGGATTTGTAATACGCTTGTTATGATTTTGGAGTAATAGGTTCTTAATTTATTTTTGTCAAAATTTTGAAATTTGGAAATTTTTGGATTTTTGTGGTTGAAACATATAAATAGCTATTCTTCCTGAAATACAAGTCGTAGAAAAGTGATTTTTATAATTTTTGAAAGGTTTTTGTGTGAGGAATACTATGGTGTATTCGGATTTGTAATAGCTGTTATACTTTTGGAGTAACAGGTTCTTAATTTATTTTTGTCAAAATTTGGAAATTTGGAAATTTTTAGATTTTTGTGGTTCAAACATATAAATGGCTATTCCTCCTGAAATACAAGTCGTAGAAAAGTGATTTTTATATTTTTAGAAAGGTTTTAGTGTGAGGAATACTATGGTGTATTGGGGTTTGTAATAGCTGTTATACTTTTGGAGAAACAGGTTCTTAATTTATTTTTGTCGAAATTTTGAAATTTAGATATTTTTGGATTTTTGTGGTTCAAACATATAAATGGCTATTCCTCCTGAAATGCAAGTCGTAGAAAAGTGATTTTGATATTTTTAGAAAGGTTTTTGTGTGAGGAATACTATGGTGTATTCGGGTTTGTAATAACTTATACTTTTGGAGTAACAGGTTCTTAATTTATTTTTGTCGAAATTTTGAAATTTTGAAATTTTTGGATTTTTGTGGTTCAAACATATAAATGGCTATTCCTCCTGAAATGCAAGTCGTAAAAAAGTTATTTTTATATTTTTTGAAAGGTTTTTGTGTGAGGAATACTATGTTGTATTCGGATTTGTAATAGCTGTTTTACTTTTAGAGTAACAGGTTCTTAATTTATTTTTGTCAAAATTTTAAAATTTTTAAATTTTTGGATTTTTGTGGTTTTCTTCAAACATATAAATTTCCTATTCTCCTGAAATACAAGTCGTAGAAAAGTGATTTTTGATATTTTTAGAAAAAGGTTTTTTGTGTGAGGAATACTAGTGTGTCTTCGGATGTGTCTTCGGATTTTGTTATACTTTTGGAGTAACAGGTTCTTAATTTATTTTTGTCAAAATGTTGAAATTTGGAAATTTTTGGATTTTTGTGGTTCAAACATATAAATGGCTATTCCTCCTGAAATACAAGTCGTAGAAAAGTGATTTTGATATTTTTAGAAAGGTTTTTGTGTGAGGAATACTAGGTTGTACTCGGATTTGCAATAACTTATATACTTTTGGAGTAACAGGTTCTTAATTAATTTTTGTCAAATTTTGAAATTTGAAATTTTGGAATTTTTGTGGTTCAATACATTATTAACTGGCTATCCTACCTGAAATACAAAGTCGAAGAAAAGTGATTTTGATAATTTTTTGAAAAGTGTTTTGTGTGAGGAATATATGGTGTCTTCGGATTTTGTAATATCTGTTATACTTTTCTAGTAACAGGTTCTAAATTATTTTTGTCAAAATGTTGAAATTTGGAATTTGTTGGATTTTGGGTTCGAACATATAAATGGCTATTACTCCTGAAATACAAGTGGTAGAAAAGTGATTTGATATTTTTAGAAAAGTGTTTTGTGTAGGAACACTAGGGTTTCTTCGGATTTGTAATAGCTGTTATACTTTTGGAGTAACAGGTTCTTAATTTATTTTTGTCAAAATGTTGAAATTTGTAAATTTTTGGATTTTTGTGGTTCGAACATATAAATCGCTCCTTCTGAAATACAAGTCGTAGAAAAGTGGTTTTTTAATATTTTTAGAAAGGTTTTTGTGTGAGAACTACTATGGTGTCTTCGGAGTTGTAATAGCTGTTATACTTTTGGAGTAACAGGTTTCTTAATGTATTTTTGTCAAAATTTTGAAATTTACAAATTTTTGGATTTTTGTGATTTCGAACATATAAATGGCTATTCTTCCTGAAATACAAGTCCTAGAAAAGTGATTTAATATTTTTTGTAAAGGTTTTTGTGTGAGGAATACTATGGTGTCCTTTCGGATTGTAATAGCTGTTATACTTTCGAGTAAACTGGTTCTTAATTTATTTTTTGTCAAAAATGTTGAAATTTGGAAATTATTTGGATTTTTGTGTTCGAACATATAAATGGCTATTCCTCCTAAAATACAAGTCGTAGAAAATGATTTTGATATTTTTAGAAAAGGTTTTTTGTGTGAGGAATACTATCGTGTCTTCGTTTGTAATAGCTGTTATACTTTTATAGTAACAGGTTCTTAATTTCTTTTTGTCAAAATGTTGAAATTTGGAAAATTGTTGGATTTTTGTGGTTCGAACATATAAATGGCTTTTTCTCTGAAATACAAGTCGTAGAAAGTGATTTTGTAATATTTTTAGAAAGGTTTTTGTGATAAGAATACTATGGATGTCTCGATTTGTAATAGCTGTATACTTTTGGAGTAACAGGTTCTAATTTATTTTGTCAAAATTTTGAAATTTGTAAATTTTTTGGATTTTGTGGTTCGAACATATAATGGCTATTCCTCCTGAAATCAGTCGTAGAAAGTGATTTTGATTATTTTTTAAAAGGTTTTTGTGTGAGGAACACTAGGGTGTCTTCCGATTTGTAATACTGTTTATACCTTTTGGAGTAACAGGCTTCTTAATTATTCTTGTCAAATGTTGGAATTTGGAAATTTTTGATTTTGTGGTTCGAACATATAATAATGGGCTAACATTCTCTCTGAAATACCAAGTCGTAGAAAAGCTGATTTTGATATTTTAGAAATGTTTTTGTGAGGAACACTGGGGTGTCTTCGGATTTGTAATAGCTGTATACTTTTGGAGTAACAGTTTCTAATTTATTTTTGTCAAATTTTGAATTTACAAATTTTGGATTGTGTAGATTCGAACATCATAAATGGCTATTCCCCTGAATTACAAGTCGAAGAAAAGTGATTTTTTAATATTTTTAGAAAGGGTTTTGTGTGAGAGGAACACTATGGTGTCTTCGGATTTGTAAATAGCTGTTTCTTTGGAGTACAGGTTTTAATTTATTTTGTGCAAAATGATTGAATATTTGGACAATTTTCTGGATTTTTGTGGTTCGAACATATAAATGGCTATTCCTCCTGGAAAACAAGTCGTAGAAGAAGTGATTTGATATTTTTGAAAGGTTTTTGTGTGAGGAACACTAGGGTGTCTTCGGATTTGTAATAGCTGTTATACTTTTGGAGTAACAGGTTCTTAATTTATTTTTGTCAAAATGTTGAAATTTGTAAATTTTTGGATTTTTGTGGTTCGAACATATAAATGGCTATTCCTCCTGAAATACAAGTCGTAGAAAAGTGATTTTGATATTTTTAGAAAGGTTTTTGTGTGAGGAACACTAGGGTTGTCTTCGGATTTGTAATAGCTGTTATACTTTTGGAGTAACAGGTTCTTAATTTATTTTTGTCAAAATTTTGAAATTTGTAAATTTTTGGATTTTTGTGGTTCGAACATATAAATGGCTATTCCTCCTGAAATACAAGTCGTAGAAAAGTGATTTTGATATTTTAGAAAGGTTTTTGTGTGAGGATTTTTGTTGTTCGAACATATAAATGGCGCTGTTATACTTTTGGAGTAACAGGTTCTTAATTTATTTTTGTCAAAACTTTGATATTTGGAAATTTTTGGATTTTTGTGGTTCGAACATATAAATGGCTATTCCTCCTGAAATACAAGTCGTAGAAAAGTGATTTTGATATTTTTAGAAAGGTTTTTTGTGTGAGGAATCTATGGTTCTTCGATTTGTAATTAGATTTTATAACTTTTAAAATATGAAGGTTCTCGAATTTATTTTTGTAAAATGTACAGCATGATACATTTTGCACTGCATGTCCGTTCGAACATATAAATGGCTATTCCTCCTGAATTACAAGTCGAAGAAAAGTGATTTCTGATATTTTTAGAAAGGTTTTGTGTGAGGAAATACTATGGTGTCTCTTTCGATTTGTAATAGCTGTTATACTTTTGGAGTAAAGAGGTCCTTAATTTAATTTTGTAAAATTTTGAAATTTTTGAAATTTTTTGGATTTTTTTTTGTGGGGGGTTTTTTTTTTTTAAACATATAAATGGCTATTCCTCCTAAAATATAAGTCGTAGAAAAGTGATTTTGATATTTTTAGAAAGGTTTTTGTGTGAGGAATACTATGGTGTCTTCGGATTTGTAATAGCTGTTATACTTTTGGAGTAACAGGTTCTTAACCCTTTGAGTGCCGTGAGCGACTATAGTCGACGGATTTTTTTTACGTCTCGAGTGCCGAAATCGACTTTTGTCCAGTCGCTATAAAAATTGTTTCTTGGATGCCAAAATGTTCTCGAGTCACTTTCAGACCGAAAAAGTTGCCATATGTCTACTTTTTTTTTATTATTTATTGCATTATTGGCCTCCCGCTTGTTATTGCTTCAGTTGCCCAAATGTTATATGGAGGGAGATTTTGCTTTACATTCTCTTCATTGTAAATAAAGTAATATCATAATAGTATTATATATATACTATACTTATATATATAATATATATTACTATGTACTTTATATATATTATTATATATATATAATATATTATATATAGTATATATATATATATATAAATATATATATAATATAATATAATATAAAATATATATATATATACAGGACTGGATTTCTTTTTGACTTGCGTTATATTCTACTGCTATTCTTTCCGTGGCATGTATACTCTACACCCAAATCTTGGTAAA
>JABUQX010094127.1:0-30276 GCA_015478945.1 Trachelipus rathkii
GGTGTTGTAGAGGCGCGAAAAATTAAAGATAGAAGTTTTCTTAAAAAGTGAAACATTTATAGTATACATTATTTGAATATATTATATATTTACATATAAAAATAATATATCATATAATATGCAAATATGTATAATTTAAATTCTTTTTCCATTATATTTTAAATATAAATAGAGAAAAACAGATTAGAGATTAGTGAGACAAACGCAAAGGGAAGTTCTTCACTTAAAAAAACATTTCCATCGTTTGAGCAAAGGTAAAAATTGAATTACTTTAAATAATAATAATAATAATAATAATAATTAATAATAATAATATAATAATTAATAATAATAATTAATAATAATAATAATAATAATAATAATAATAATAATAATAATATGATAATAAAAAAAAAAATCTTGTAAAGATATTTAATTCTTGGTTACTTGCAAGTATTTATTGTATTAAAAAAAAAGAATGTTGCCATATCTAATGAAATATATATTTATTATCTTTGAAATATATAATTAATAATTATATTGCAATGAATATTTTTATATTTTTAATTTAAAAATATATGAATTTGTCATATAGGAGAATTTTTGTGATTAATTATATAAATTAATATTTTTATTGTATATACTGTATATATAATATTGAAATACGACACAATTGATTTTTAATTACAGCTTTAATATATTTTTTAAATTACTTTTGACTTATGGCGTATTTCCTATTGTTCTTTATTTGTTTCAGAGGAGTTTAGATGTGTTTGGAAGTAATGATAGGATGTAATAATAAAAACTCTAAAGAATTGACGTTTATTTTTTACCTTTCTCTGTGTCGATTTGGAGGTTACACACAAATTTCGACCCAGAACTGGCCTCGCTTGACAGTGTTGAGGTGTAATCTTCTACTCACTGCAATGGTTCATGCCGTCTTCGCGTTATAGCACCGAGATAGAGGCATTAATTACGACCAAAGACAAAGGCCGTAAAGAACGGTTGAGGGATTTGATCACACGAATCTATGGATATTTCTTCTGTGACCACAAGTGCCCATTGTTTTATCAATTCCTTGAGAGTGACTTCTTGTCACTAACAGATGTTCCCAAATCTAAACCTTTGCCAAGCAGTTTAAAGTGGAAATCAAACCATAATTTTGTGAGTAACAAAAAATTAATATTTTCACACAAAAAACAAATTTCACACTTAAAATTAAATTTAGAATAGAATTGTGCAAACAAAATGGTATACAAATATACATCGCCTTTGGCCTTAATAAATATTTATACTTCATCTTGTTGCAAAATTTCCAACCACAAAAAGGTGTTAAAATAATTTTAAAAACAATAATTTTTCCAAAAAAAAAAATTACCAGAAAAAATTTACAAAATGGGTGACAGATAAAAAATTCCCCATTATAGCCATAGAAAAAGGGCTTTATTGTTTATAGTGTGTGAAAATAAAAGACGAGATTTTTAGAGACATATATTAAAAATTTACTAAAATAAATTAATTTTTGATTATTTTAGGACATTATTGTCTTCATTTTTGTATGTTTTTTTTTTTGTTTTTTTTTTTAAAGCAAAACTACTAGAAAAATAATACAAAAAATTAGTAATTGCATTTTTTTCTTATATGTATGGTTCCTCTGAGGGAAGTTTTTTCGAGAATACAATAGAAAAATATGCAATTAACAGCTTTAAAATAACCAATTTGAGATCGGTTTAACTTAATTTTTTTTTATTTTACTAAACGATAGTATAGAGTTAGTAAATCATTTCTGTGAAAACCGTTTTCCTTAATTATCAAAATTAAAGTAATTAGAGCTATAGAAAGATTAGTAAAATCAAAAACAGCGATAGGGAATCATAAATCGAAGTCTAAAAAAGTTGTTAAGAAAAGTGTGTTAGTGCATTCGTTCTACTAATATTCATTCAGTATAGTATATGAATAGAATAGTAAGGGAGACAAGAGTAAGGAGTTGAGGGAAGGGAGAAGAAAATCGGCATTGGATGGGAGAATTGCATTCAGGGGAAGGGATATTACCTCCAGAGAGAGGGATTGAAATTTGGCCATTGATTTCCCTTCCATTTTCTTCCTTCATTTCTTTTCCCCATTTCTTTCCTTTCTCGCGCAGTATTATATGCACACACAACACACACACACATCTTTATATATATATATATATATATATATATATATATATATATATATATATATATATATATATATATATATTATATATATATATATATATTATATATATATATATATTGTATAATTTATAATAAATATATACACATAAACACACACACATTATATATATATATATATATATATATATATATATATATATTATATCGTTTTTTCTTTTATTTATAATATATATATTTTTTTTTTTTTTTTTATACATATGCCTTAATAAATATAGAAATGACCACGGTCTTCGTTTGGTAAAAATTCGGTTTGTTTTTTTAATCCGTTTTTTTTTTTAACCCGTTTTTTTTTTAACAACTCGTTTTTTTTTTAGTGTGGCTTAGGAAGCCAAGTGTTTTTTTTTCTTTTTTTGAGTGAATTAAAAAATAAGTTTTTTTTTCAATTATCGGAAATCCGTAATTTAGCAAAAATATAATTAATAATTACCAAAGTGAGGTAAAACCTTTTGGACAAGACCCCAAGACCACCCAGAAAACCTCATAATGGCTAACATGTCCTCAAAGGTCCCCAAAGGTCACCAAAGGTTCACGAAAGGTCACCAAAGGTTCAAAGGGTCACCAAAGGTCAAAAGGTCAGAAAAAAAGGTCCAAAAATTCAGTTTTCTGGATCCTAATTACGAATTGGACCAGAACACAGACAGAATTTATTATTTTTGACCTAAAAAATACTTTAGAAATTGTTTTCTTTGACCTTAAAAAAATTAAACATTTTGTTGATTAAAAATGAAAAGAAAAAATCGGAAAACTTCTTTCGGAATGTCCTCTACTTTTAAAAATTATTCTACTGCAACAGAGATTATAAAAACCACAAATTATATAACAGAATTGGAAAAATAAATTTGTTTGGATATAAATGATTGATTTTTCAACCCAGAGGAACAGTTAATAGAAGAAGAACCATAGACAATTTTTGAAGAACTTTGAAGAACAGTAGAACAAATAAGGGTTTACAACCTTTGACAAAAGAAGAAACAAAATATTCTGTTTCACCCTTTTAGGAAGTTACCCTATTAGAAAAGGGGATATTTTAATTGCTTAAGTACAGTATAGAAACCTGTATTAAATATAATTATCAATATAGAACTTTGATATTTTTAAATAATTTGAAAAAGGAAAATTATTTTAGTTGAGTGAGAAATTTTATTATTCTAAATATTTTGTAAGAAATTATTTTTATGTCTTGTTTTTAGAACTTTAATATTTTTTTAAATACTTTTGAAAAAAAATTATTTTTATTTTTGAACTTTTGAACTTTTGATTTTTTTTTAAAAAATTTTTGAAAGAAAATTATTTTTATTTTTTTGAAATTTATGAATTTTTTAAATAATTTTAAAAGAAAATTACGATTTAATTGAACCTTTAGAAAGTAAAGTCATTTAAATGTTTAGTTTTTTTACAACTTAGATTGTGAATAAATATTTTCTTTAACATTCAGAATATTTTTTGAAAAATATTTGAAAACAGTTTGAATATTTTTGAAATATTTTGAAAAAATATTTTTGAGACTTTAGTTTTTTTTTTATTTTTTAGAAACAGTTTGAAAACTTTTAGTTTTTTTTTTAACATATTTTGAGAAATTAACTTAAAAATACTACTTAATTGTTTAATAGTTCAGAAAACTTTATAAAATTGATTAGTTTGAATTAATTAAAGTTTAATCTTCAGCTTGATCCATAGTTCTTTACAGTCTTCGTATTTTCAACATTGTTTCTCATTCTCTGCTACCTGGTTCCAAGGGGCTATAGCCGGACCAGTTGACCTTAAGGACCTTCAGGAGGAGCTGAAGGGGGATAACGAGGACTTAGAAAATAATGACTCAACAGAGAACAAGGATGAGGACATGGATGATACAAATAAAGAAGACAATACAGAAGATGTTAATAAAGAAGAAGAACATGATATAACAGAAGTAAAGACTACTGACGGACAGAAAACAGAAGAGAAAAAAGGAGCAAAACCCAAGATAAGGGAACCCACACAAAAGGATATGGGACTTCCTACAGTATATCTACCTCCTTCTAACATTGATACAATGTCGTTAAACCCAAATCAGAGAACAGCTTGGGACTGGCATCAACCAGGAAATACAAAAAATACAGCAAGAATACCTAAGGTGCTCCAAGACAAATGTTTTGGACAATACCTTTAATTTTTACATTTAAAATGCATCGGGGGGCCATCCCCCTTCAAACAAAAGAAAACTTATCCTTCCTGGAATGGGCAAACAGAAATATTTAACAATTAGAAGTGAGTTTAGTGGAACTTGGGGACAGAAACCAAGCAAGTGATACTTTATATGGAGGACAACCTCAGAAATCCGTGGGGGCCCATCCCAAAAATTATTTTAATAATCCTTTAAGTATGCAGCCACCTTCCACAGGCTGGCAACAACCCCTTTCCTACAATGCAACCTGGATACAATCCATACCTATATGGACCCCCTTATGGAGGATATATCCAAACGCTGCGTATACCCCTCCACTTCCAGAATTGCCTAAAAGGATTTAAAATTGTTATGGAAAGAAATACCAAGAACCAAGGCTTGGCGTAGGCATTAATTTGAAGGAATACTTAACTACGTTACAAGAGAGATACGGCGCTTACGTTAGGCTAATAACTGAAAGACAGAAAATTAGACTATGCTAAGACTACAATTTCTTCTGATTTCACATCAGAGGCCCTACGTTATTTATATGTTGAAAGCATAGCTAGTCAATGTTTATTATCGTAAAAGACCTTGCCATTCAACTTGAAGATTTTTTTTCTAAAATATAAAGCTTAGACAATCTTATGTGAATTTTAACAAAGCATACAAACCCAAAGGAGACCACATGTAACTCTTACTGAATTCATGTTGGACTTGAGGAATCTTCCTTGGAATTATCAGAAAAAACTCATGCGAATTGAGATTCCTTTGGATCTACTTTCTTCAACAGTAAAATATCTTTAATATGACTAAGATTTTAGAGAGTATGGAAGAACTCAGAGATTATAAAAGACTTCGAGAAAAAGTATTAAAGATTTTTAATCCTGACTTAAGTTTTTCGTAGAAATTTTGGAGAAACTTAGCCAGATAGAAGAAGGAGTCTTGTCCCAAACTAACCATAGGTCAAAACAAGATAGGAAAAATACAACTAGAAGAGTTCTATATAGAGATCAATAGCAATAATAACAGTGAAGTTAGAAAGAAAGAACTACCTATAACCCTCCATGAGGAACAGAACCAGGGAATGGGGTAATAAAAAGAATTCCTCTAAATTTTCAGGAAAAAGAAACAAGCCCTTCTCCAATATAAGACTTAAATAAGGGGAGTAGTTAGAAACTCTCCAAAGTAAAGAGATAAAGTCACATGACTATTGCCTAAAAAATGTAAGAATCTTTAAGGTAGGATCATCATTCCCGATACACTCTTAGTGGTGGGAATACACATTATTGGCCAGACAAGTTACTGTTGAAAGTTCCATGCCTCGCGCTGTTGCGGACGATCTAATTTTTGCAAAGGAATGCCCTGTCGCTCGATTCCTACATTGATAAATGACTAAAAACTAATTCATGGGTCAATTACCAACATATAATAAACCTCACCTTGAATTTTATTTAATCGCGCGCGCTCAAATGCTCTCGAAGTGAGTCGCGCAAAAATGATTCAAATAAATCTTAGGCAAAGTCACAGAATGACTCTTACTCAAAGACCCAAGTGAGGCCGCTATAGCTCTCCAATTGGTAAGAGTCTCAATCGCAAACGCGAAATCAGAGAAAAGAATAACAACCAAACCAAACCATACCACGCACGTTTCATTACTTGATATTTCTAATGCATCAAGCCGATCCAGAAATGCGCAGCAATATCTGGAGCTGAGATAAGAGAAGAGACACTGAACAGTTTTTCGCACCAGATCTCTTCTCAAGAGAAGGAAAAATTTTTGAGTTCTGAGCAAAGATTTTAAATGAAGAAAGGTAATAGAAACAGTAATTAAAGAAAATACTTCAAGCTTAAAGAAGAGAGGTGTTATAGTAACCTCAGCTTCTTTTGGTGTAGGAATTTAGACCCCAAAAATGGCCCCCCCCGCATTGTCATACTCTTTTTGTGTCAAATATTTCTTGACATCCAACAACCCAAAGGTCAAAGAACGCAGGTTCGAAGTTCATAGCCCCACCCACTAGATTTAGGCGCAGCACAACCTGTTTCGATATCGTTGGATAGAATTACAAAGCCACATAGAAAGAGAAGGCAAGATTTAAACCTGCTTCTTACAAACCATAAGTATTATAGTTCAAGGGATTGGACTCAGCCATGACTCCACCCATAGGAGAAGTTACTCCTTTACTTTCTAAGGCTTCCCAACCACCAACAAGTATTACCCAAGTTACCTTTTTAGTGCTGGTAAACCGGGAGCGGACTGGAGCTTGGGAATGGAATCTTTATTAGGCGCGGAACAGCCTCTCCTTGCGCTAACCCCTACCCTAATAATAGACCTTCTCTCCATCGCCATTTTAAATCTAAAAGCAAACGAGGTACGAAATAAAATCATAAATCTTTGCCAAAGTTAGGAAGCATTCTTTCTCATTGAAACAGTCCCCCCCCCACCCCGAGAGACACAGAAACAACTAAGACAAGACCCCCTAGAATGATTATAATCCATAGAAAAGCATTTACTAGATTCCATCTCCAATCTCGCGCATGATAAGTTAAATTAAAACATTACAGTTCGATAATTGTAAACCAGACATTAAAAGGGCTCTATTGAAAGCCCCCTACCCACAGGTTAATTAATCTCACAAAGGCTCCCCATTCTTGAAAAGCCTACAACGAGCATAATCTAATAAAAGCTCCATTCTTGAAAAGCCTACACAGATATTAATTAATACCAAAGGCCCCCCATTCTTGTAAAAGCCCCCTACACAGAGCATTAATTAAAAGGCTCCACTCTCTATTTTGAAAAGCCCTACACACGAGACTTATCTAATAAAGGCTCCATTTCCTTGAAAAGCCCCCACTCACAGAGCATTAATTAATAACCAGATCATTGGGAAAACCTTACAAGAGATCATTATTACTCAAGGTCATTGGAAACGCCCCTACAAAGAGCCACAATAATTAATAAAGGTCATGAAGAAAGCCCCTACAAGAATAGACAACTCAACATAAAAATAATGTTGTTCCCACTCAACCCCACACCGAGGACACCAAGAAAACCTTCACAACTCCGCCTCAGTAGAGGAAGGTCCTTTGTGACAAACCCCTGAAGAAATAGCAAAGTTTCAATTTATAATAGAAGAAACAATTGGCACCCCCCCTGCCAATTCTTATGCGTTCTCATCTGAAAGCAGACCTCATCCCGGAGGAATAAAGGAGCATTTCTGAAAACGGAAAAACCGATGTGTTAAATAAAAACCCACCCTGCTTTTTTCCCTTCGGGACACCATTATATTTGGCAATCTGTCCCCATGCCCCAGTAAGCCACCCCACCACATGCAAGCTTATTTGAACGTCATATATTAATCAGTGGACAAACCTTTTTTATTTAAGAAGAAATAAACTATATAGGAACATGTCCCCTTTCCGATTTTTTAAAAGTTTACCTCTGAACACAAGAAACCTATTTTTAATAAACACCTTGCTCCATTCTAATGAGAATAAGCAGATAGGACTCTACTGCCCTCTGTAACCCGAGCTCAGAGGCCCATTCAGGCACCACCACTAAACAGCCTTGAAAAACATGCCCATACAGAGACAATTATAACAAGCCTAATATTAAGTAAAGAGAGACAGATGTTCCTATTTTGCAGAAACCCTGCCGCAAGCCTTTTCAGCCAAGGAACTTCTAGATTTGTAATCGAATACGCCAAGGACGTATCTCTCATAAGATGATGATGCCCCCACAGCCTCTCTGCCCCCCTCCCCCCCCCCCCCCCCCCCCACCCCCCCCTCCACCCCCCCCCCCCTACAGAAGTTTGAAATAGAACTTACCCCAGATGCCTCCCAAAGACATCATTTTTACGAAAACCATATCGTCTTCCACATTCCGCTATCTGGCAAGGACATAGACTTCAATTTTACAGACTGCACAGCTTTATTACCCAAGAAAAGGCCTATATTAAAGCTTTGCTACTCGGCCCACATATGTCACCTCACTCGCCGGTGGGGGCCAAAAGAATTCACAACAAACCACAGAGTCTGTATAGACCTTAGCCGCTAATTAAACTCTGTTCCACGGTCCCAGCCTGTCCTGTACCCAATTTGCCACTTCAATAGCACCGAATATTTCCGTCCCTAGGAGGTAGTACAATTTTTACTAGCTGTGACTATTTAATCGACGCGTACCATTCCCTCGAAGTCGAAGAGGAAACACAGAAATTAATGGCTGCTTTCCGTACAAGGAAAGGATTATTCTGCCAAACCAGATTATTATTTGGCCCGCAATGCCCCCCACAGTACCAATGCTCCCCCCTAGCAGGACAATTGCAACCCAGTCGCCCAAACCCCCAGCCCCGCCCGCCCCCCTTTGAACCATTCCATTAGGACCTCACTGCACCAAGCTCCCAATTAGCTGATGTCTCCTAATCCATGGGCCTATAACCAATAAGCGCACCAGAACATTTGAAAACTTAAACCGAACAGTTCTTTACTGGTCCATTTAGCAGAAATAACATTACCAGACGTTAAACTCCTGACCCCAAATGTCATTTTCCTACACACTTCCCAGTTTTACTATTTTAGGATTAACAAATAGGAACGCAGACGGGAATTTCACCAGATTTCCAGCGAAGATAGAATCGCCCCCCACATGAGAGGTTTCTCGGTCCCCTCCCAACCAGTGTTAAAGAAAACACCTTCCTTATTAGCGGATTTTCTCGTATTTTCTCTCCTTTTAATCTCGTGACTTCTTGCACTAATTCGCGAACACCACCTTCCACTATAACCTTCACATAAAAACCAGAATTTAACGTTTGAATCGCGACCAGGCCCAAGAACACCAAAAAGCATTTGGGCTTACTTAACAACGCAGAACACTTGCTGGCTTCAACTTCTCAGTTCCACACTTTTCCAGACCCTATTCCACCGCCAATTCTCTTCATAGGTACCGCCGCTGTGACTACCCGGAATAGAGAGTGCCGTTCTCTACCAAAGTCAGACGATGGGCACAGAAAAGCCATTATCGTTCCGTTTCCCAAGACCCCAGTGTAAGAGGCATGATACCCTAAACTTGGATATATTATAGAAAAGGACCCATGTTTTCTGGCTCCTGTTGTCTTTCACTACAGAAGTTTTAAAAACTCACCCGCCCCAACTGTTTTGGTCTATCCCATCACCATATTAACAGATAAACCAACCTCTCTGCTTTATCTTCCGCAATAAGCCGCAGACTGACCGGCTAGCCCCGTCCCTGGAATTTCCCTACTTTGTTAATAGTTTTTCACGCCACCAAACTATAAAAGCCTATAAGACCCAAGGAAAAAACCACTAACCCATTACCACACCCGATCTATCCGAGCCTACCGGCCCACCCCCCCCACCGCAAAAGCACCAAACGCTCCTTATTTTCTTTAAAGACTGAGAACCACCCACGCAACCAGCCATGCTACCAAGAAAACGATTTATTAACAACAAGCCCCAGAGGCCACAACTTTTCATAATATATAAATATATATATATACTATATATAGGGTAATAACTATATATAATTAAAAGAATGATTTCGGATTAACTTTCGGAGATGCACTCCATCTTTCCTCAGTCAACAAAGAGAGACTAGTCACTAAGCTTTGAAAGCAAGAAATTTTTAATCTCCTTAGCTGCTGAAGAAGACAAAAAAGAATGCATCTTTAAAAGGTTAAAAAGATGTTCTTATAACGTGTGTCCATGCAGTGTCGTTGCGATTTCGCTTACTGGAGCTGTCATATTCTCTTCGGAACACAGATTTGTGTATTATCTGTTTATTAAAGCTGAACAATGAAACCAGTATCCAGGTGTTTTGTTTTGACCTCATACAGAATAACTTGCTTCCAATGCTTTTTCAACCATTGTTATCTAGTTTTCCTGTCTTTTATGTAGAATAACTTTACATAGTTACTTTCGTCTCTAGTATTCATGCAATCTTCTGTTTTAATATACATAATAACTTGTTCGAATTATTTTTGTCTGTATATGTTAATTTGGAGGTTCAAACTTGTTTCAAGAACAGTTGCAAAATTGTCTTCAAGGGTGGCTGCAGCGTAAAAGGAAACGAGCAAGTGAATCTTCCGAATTTCTTGTGGAAGTCCACTTTCATGAATGATAAACGTTAAAAGATTAGAAATATATTATTAATATTTGGTGGTCTAAATGTCCATTTTTAAGAGGATGAGAGAGAGGAATAATGAGACGTGTCACTTAGACAGTATTATTGTTAGATTACTTATTGTCCTGTCAATTTTGTGATCTGCTAGAATTTCTTGTAAAAGTCGACATATTTGAAAGATAAGTGTTGAAAAACTGGAAGTAAATTTTATTGTAATTTGGTGGTTAAATATTCATCTTTAGAAGATTCTCAGAGCTAAATATTGAGGCTTATCACTTGGTTCGTAATACTGTTGGATTACTTCCTTTCCTGACAACTGTGTGGAGTGCTCGAAATTCTTTTGGAAGTTGACGATTTTAAATAATTAAGGTGTTCAAAAGCTGAAAATAAATTTATATTGTAATTTACATCCCTTTTCCAAATTTCAATAAATTTAATTCGATTTAAGACAACCTATCTATCACTCAAAAACGTTGAATTTCGCAAAAAAATTCGTGCAGTACACACAATTGACAAAAAATAACCCAAAAACAAGATGGTCTAAGACTCTTAAGTGAACGAATCAATATATAGCTTTCACATTCCTCTAAAAATCATAATTTAGCTATATAAAGAATTCAATAAAATATACCCCCTGTTTTTTAGCACTTATCACTCAAACACGCCGATTTCTAGAAGAAATTCGAACACTTCACACAATTAATAGGACAATAAATAATCCACTAATATGGTGTAAGTGAGACGTCTCAAAATTTAGCTCTCACAACCGATCCTAAATCCTTTTTTATGGATAGACCTAACTATTCCCCCTCAGTCTCTTCTGATGACCTTATGGATCTGTCAGAGAGAAATGTTGTGGGTGATTTGCCGGTCGATGGGTCAAACCTTTTTACCCTAGATAGTTCTTCTAGCTCTCAAAAGACTGAATTTTATGGTTTCAGAGTAAAAGTTTATAGTTTAATTTTTTCTTTCATTTTAATACTGTTCCCTCGTTTTCCGGTCTGTAGATGGTTTTTCTTCACCTGTCTTCGGAGACTAATATTCTCCTTTTCAAATAGTGTGAGAGTATTTTGGTGATCCCTAACGTTCCATTTGGATTAACATTACCTTTGACTTTGTGTCGCATATAGATGATGATAAATCTTGGGAGGAAATTTGCAAATTTGCCTATTCCTTCCCATGTATTCAGAAGTAGATGGAATGGTTTCCCACATTTTCGCGAAGTGTAATTTTTCTACCCCATTCTTTCTTTGTGAATAATTAAAAGTCTATCAGAGACGTACGGCAAGTTCTTTTAATAACCTTCTCTATTTTATCAATTGAAAAGTTGATCTTTCCCTGAGATGAAATAAATAAGCTCAGAAATTTGTTAGCTTTGTTTCATTTGTTTGAAAAATTCCTCTGCAATTTCCTTTAATTAAAGTTCGGTTGTTCAACTACTGATTAAAAAAAAAGCTAATATAATGAGCAAAATGACTTATCTCAAATTAAGAACCAGATAAGTTTTCTCTCTATCTTTATTAAATTCTTCATATACTTCCTTCTTAACTATTTATTTAAAAAACTATAAACATGTCCTTATGGAAGTTGGTCTTGGACGAATGTTACCTAGTTGTCTGAATCGTCTAAAAATTTCAATTATGAAGACGAATATCCTCCTAGAGAAAATGTTCTTGCCTACAGTGATTCTATTGTGTGTCATGTATTCTTCGTGTATGAGTACAGACTAAATTAAAAATTTACAAGCTAATATAATAAAGTCTCTGTGTGATTGAGTTACACCAAAATTAAATTCAAAAGGTTTATATTGGTATCGATTTTATACCGTATATAAAAAGTTTTTCCCTAACTATATATATATACTATGTATATATAATTTCATTGAGAACCACCTGCCTCTGATAATTAATATATATATATATATATATATATATATTAGGAATATGTGTGTATATATATGTAATTGTACATATAATATATACCGGTTCCTCCGCCCAAATCGAAGCTTGTCCATGTTCATGACAGGTTGTGGAGTGGCGGAGCTTTAAACACTATTTTACTGATTTTCCTGGTTCCTGATGAGAGAATTTCGCCATTGTCCAATCAGATGCCTATAGCTGGATGTGTGGAATCTTCATCTATAAATCATAGGACCCAGTGGATAGAGTAATTATGGTTAAAAATAAATAAAAAGAATAAGGAAAAAGACTTCCTCATATTGTTTTTATTTTACAAAAATATAATATGCCATGATTTTTAAGTAAAGTTTCATAGGTGCAGAGGTACAGGGGTTTTTCAAATGAATAAGTATTATTGATGAATCCTTTCTTCTTTACTAATGTGGATAAGGAAGAATCATTAGCAAAATACGCTAAATAGTTATATTGACAACGCACTGTAAATACATTTTTTTGTCCAATCTCTTCTAAAGTTAAATTTAAATTCTATATTGGAATTTAGTACTTGTTTAGACGATGTCTTTTGTTTTAAATAGTCTCAGTCAGTTTCTCAGAGTTATAGTGGGGACCGTTTAAATTGTGGGTCCCCTCTGAGAAAAGTGAGAGAGAGGAAATGAGTTAGTTTTACTTTCTGATTCATCTTTTCGTCTCTGACTTGATGTGCAGAGTAAGCACACCAAGCAACAATAGCTAATTTGTGCATTTTTTTTATTTTTTTTAATAAAAATTCTCTATCATGACTTGATTACTGCCGAAATTTGTACTTTTCAGATGGATAGCCCGAAGTAATAAAATCTTGGTCGGTTTTCCGCAGAGTACCCGGACTAAGTCACTCCTCCATGGATTGCCTGTGGTTCTTCTGAAGTGTCTGAAGTCTGTTGTTACTAATGGTCTCGGCCCTAATGACACCAAATGTAGACCATAGTCATATGGTCCCTGACAAGATGGTTAAAAAAATGCAGGATCGGGGCAAGACCCTGCAAGTATATATGAACCCTTTGATGATCTGTCTGTGGAATGTATTCCCGGGATCATGACCAATACTTCTGAGTACAAGATATAGTCATATATATGTTCACCATCTACAAGATTTATACGCCTGTAACCAAAAGCGTATCATCCAGGAATTGGGTAATAATGCTCAATATATATCCCCTTGATGATCCTGTATCCTTACCTCAACAAGTACCAATGGCCGAAGAAGAACATTGTCCGAGGGAAACGACATATTGATTTACATCATAGAAGAATTAATAAAGGCGGAGAACGTAAAGTCACCCCCACTATCAGATATTTCAATACAAAGACCCTTAATGATCATTCTTTCATATCCACTAAAAGGATGGATCCAGATTAATGATGCCTCTCATTCTCGAATTCATACTGGTCATGATGGATCTTCCGCAGAGACTATTCGCGAAGTTCACCCTTATGTCCAACCAGTTCCGTCATAAATTTTCTTCCCATCAAATTATTTCCAATGTAAACCTTATTTTCCTTCAAGGAATGTACAGGAACATAGTGGTCCTTATATTCCTTTTCCTTAGTAAAATTATCCACCAAGTAAATCCCAGTCTGTGCCTTCGTGTCCTCCACATCCTTCTTGTATTTGTCATTCCAATTTATCCATTGACTATGAGTCTGCTCTGGATTCCAGCGTTAAGGTTGTACTGCGTACAGGCTTACGCTGGATGATGGAACAAAAGGCTTCTGTACTATTGATGCAGGAGTTCCACGAAGAGAAAGAATCCGCTGTTCGTCTTTCGTCCCTAACTAAGGCACAGAAATTATAAAAAATTTGTATTATATAATATTATTGAAAAATTTATATTGTAATTTATCTTTAAGAGTCAGCCTTGGTTGTCGCGTGTTCGTACAATAGCTGTTCTACACTGCTTCTTGGCCGCTCTCTTCATTCGTGTTTGCGTGATGAACGATCGTGGAAAATTGGAGGGTGAGGTGGTTTAAGATTTAGAAGAAGAAGGGAGGAATAGAGGAAGGCTAAAAGTTGCATGCTCATAGTTGTGCCACTGACGACTGAAGTAACCCATAGTAAAGGTTTTATAAGTTTAAGGGTTTCTCAATGATCCAGTCTGGACACTACGCTCCAGCCTGTAATGTATAAGTATTATATTATGTATTTATTCTGTAGTTATTACAAAAACTTGGGAAATTATAAATGTTATAATTATATATGTGATTTTTCCTTTTAGTTTTGAGATTATATGATTAGTAACTGATGTCTTTAATGATAATATTATAAATTAGAACATATGTAAAAAGTTATAACATATAGACAAAAAAGATTCATACATTTACTCGAAGATTTGAAGGCCTGAAATGGGAATTTATACAGTATTTTCCAGGTTTAGTGATCAGATATAATAGTCAGGAATCTATTTCATCATTTAATTTATTGTTGTTATGTGCTGTGAACACAGCAAGTATGTAACTAAATGTTTTTATTTATCAGTTTAGCTCACCCTACTATTGAATCCAGCAAAATATGACCAAATTGAACAAGCCCCTCTTGGAAATCTAAAGGGTGAGTTCAATAAATGTAAGATCATATGAAGCTATACTGATATAAATGAAGATAAATTGGTGGTCAAATGTAGTAATACTTACTCGTTATTATTTATTTTGGACAGGGTTTTTAGTTTGGTGCCTCAACATTTCAGTTTCTGGTTAGTCTTTTTTCCGTCTTCTTTCTTTTCGTTCTTCTTTTTCTGCATTTCAATTTTTAGGCTTCAATTTCAAATCCTTCTTCAGTTATGTATATTGTATCTATTTTGTCATAATGAGTCCAATTCTATTTCTCTTCCTTATTCATTGCACGAATGAATATTTTGGATTTCGTTTGGTTTCCACTCTTTGATCTGATCCTGAAGCTTATGTACATAATCCTAATACATTGGATTTTAAGTATAATTCCAATGAATTAAATCTAATTAAAATATATATTATATAACCTCAAATTCATATAACTTCTGCCAGATATGCTGTTCTCTCGAGTTGGAATTGCCTTTTATCTTTATATGCTTCACAACCTCCAACTGTATATTAATTAGAACGAATTCAAGTAACATAAACTTTTTCTAGTGTGTCTATATCTTATATTTTGATTCTATATTGAACTTTGTTCATTATATTTTTATCTTTGCTACTAAAAAATATATCTGATTAGATCTCCACGAAAATATATAGACCTTTATTGATAACTATGATCCGGAAACACCTATATAGTTAAGTAATCCCTTCATTTGGGGTTAAGACCTGTAAAGTGTATCATAATTGGTTTATTCTCCCTTGAAAAACTCACAATCCTCCCTGAATAGTCACCCAAGTAAGCAGCCGCCAACGGAGTCGGAGATACCATCTCCTCCGTTACGGTGGAATAGCCTTAACCTGCTCCGTAACTACCTCTGAATGTGTACTAGTTGGTTGTCCTGTGCTTACTAGTATCATTCACCACATCTATCGAACATCACTTAATTACGATCTACTTCTTATTATAAATCTTTTGACCTCCCGATTTATTCAATCTTCTTCGAACCCATCGATCTACGAGAATAAGCCTGGAGAGAGGCACCTGTCCAGTCCGGTTACGAGTGCTTCGGCTCACCAGCGTGCTTCTCTCGAACATATATATATATATATATATATAATATATATATTAATATATATATATAATATATATATATATATATATATATAATATATATATATATATATATTATATATATTATATATATATATTATATATTATATATATATATATATTATATATCTTATATATTAATGCTATCTGGAAACTCCATTCATTGATGAGGATAAATATTTTGCCAATATGTCGGAGGAAATTTAAGGTAGGTTTACTTTATAGCGAAAACAATACGAACATGTGTATAGTTTTTTTTCATTTTTATAAAACTTTTTTTTTTTATAATGCAATAATTTTATCCTGTAAAATAACTATATTATTCGATGCCATAAGTACTTTCATATTGTATTTCTTCTTCGAACATCTATTGTTTATTCACATACTCGTGTATTTTTATTTCAATGTATCCCTTTTGTTTTTCAAATCTGATTGTAGATATTTTTCACTGCAGGTGTGCTGGGAAATAAGTAGAATTTATATTCTTAAAATATGAATTCAGATAATTTCAATTTTTTGGATATTTAGTTTTATCAAAACAATAGGTATTTGGAGGAATATGCCGGCAGAGTAAAGAGGTTTACATTCTCTTGACGATGTTGTGCTAAATGCTTTCAAGATAACTTGAATATTTTATTATTAACTATTAATAATTAGAGATAGTTTTATTCAAAGGTAGCTTTATATATATTTTATTACATTATTTTTTTTTCTATTTTATTCAGTTTATTATTAATCTTAATTGTATGATTACATTTGTTATATTATTATTATTATTTATTTATATTTTAGATATATATTATATATATATATATATATTTATTAATATTATATTATTTTATATTTTTTTATATTATTTTTATTTATATTTTTAGGAATATATTCATAGGAAATAGTGCCATTAGTGTGCCACTTTTTTTCTCAAACCTTTTTTCTAGCCTCCCCTAACTTAGAATAGCCGCTAATATATTGGTGTCTACCCCTTAGTTATAAGGTAATGAGGAATCGATTGGGTGTATTATTTCAAGTTTGCAGGATCACTTCACTGGCATTTGACAAAGTGCCAGTCAAGATGCCTATAATAATATTTATTTATATATATTTAATATTATATTATATTATATATATTTAAATTATATTATATTATTATTTATATTTATATTATATTCTATATTTATATAATTATATATATATTATTTGTTGTTTATTTTGTATTTTATATTATCTACTATATATTATATATATTTGCTTTCTAGAATATTTATTATTATGAATATTGAATAATATTTATATATATAATATTATTATATATATTATATATATAATATATATATATTTATATATTTATTATATACATACTAGTATTACTCATACACACATGCCTATTTTCTCACCAAAATGTCAAATCCAGATACTACTTATACTTATCGCTTACACATCACACACTTTCCGCACACTTTGGTCCATAGGCCTATTATTACCACCTACAGCTGCACAGTATTAGTACACTTACACTTACTTATCATACACCACTATTGACTAAATTATAAGCACTTACATCTCTCCATTGACAACTTACACTAAGCCATATTACATCTCACATTTACACACCACACATATACACTTTACACATACTTCACTCCACAACTCGTATATTTTTGATTGCCTCATCTTTTGATGTGCTTCATTTGATGACTCATCTTTGATACCTCTCAGCTTTATTGGTTCATTCTTTGTATGCTTATTTTTCTAACCTTTTCTATAGTCCTTTCTATCTCCACATGTTTTCATATGATCACATCAGCTCATTTGAAGGTCTTCCGCGGATTTCATAAGCCGTCCATTAGGGCGCAGCATAATTTGTGCGTCTCTCCCTGCAAAGTATGGCATACTCTTCTATAAAGGGCGCATCGTCATGGTTGCGACCATCGCTGTTGGGTTCCAGGATATCTGCGTGCGCCCGTATGTGGTCGCAATTATTTCCGCGAACCCGTCCAGCCACTGTGCGCCTCTCTAGGTGCGCAATATTTCCGGTTACTCCGCTTCCGGTTTTTTTTTTCTTTTTCTGCGTTGCGCCTCGTCAGGCGCTCAATATTCTCCGTTCGAAATTGAAAAAATATCATACTTATGAGGTCATTTCTCATTTTTTAATTTTTATTTAAACTCATTTTTTTATAATATACATTTTCGTCGATCTTAAAAACTGTAACTCATTACAATCCTATTATTATATTATTTATTTTCACATATTTCATAGTTGTTTGATTATTATGTATAAACTTATTTTCAATTTATAAAATTTTTTTCTCAAATATACTATGAGTCATCATTTTTTACTTCATACTTAAATTTTTTTTATTAAAATAACATATACTTTTACTATACTCATTAAAGAGTAAATCTAGTTATAATAATAGCTCAATTGCCTACGCACAAGGGGTATTAGTTATTGCTGTGTTTGTTTTTACTTGTGCTTTTACTGCTTTACTCATATGTTTTACTGTTAACTCATATATTTATTACATTACATACCTTAAATGCATATATTCAGTTAAATCAATAGATGGTGTTTACATTAGCACATAGGGGATTATGTATGCTTTGTTTCCAGATTTTACTGCTTCAACTCATATGTTTTACTGTCTTACTGCTTTGCTTTAACTCATATGTTTTTACTGCTTTTTAAACTGTCTTTAACTCATATGTTTTTTAACACGGCTTTAACTCATATGTTTTTATCTCTGCTTTAACTCATATATTATTAACATTATATACATTACCCTAAAGCAGTAATATCAGTTAATCTAACTAGAGGTTATTAGCACAAGGTGGATTAGTATGGTCTCTTTGTTTAATACTGTGCTTTATACTGTGCTTTATTATTCATATGTTTAAATTCTTTACCTTATATTTTTCTTCTATATATTTTTTTATTATGCTTCATTTATATTTTTTATCTTTGTTTTAATAGTTTTTATTTATTTTAATTAACATTATCATAAGAACAAGGATCAGTAAATCAGTTAAATCAATAGAGGTGTTACATTATAGCAACATAGGGGATTATATGTCTTTTTGTTTACTCTCTTGCTTTACTTGGCATTTAAATCTCATATGTTTTACTGTGCTTTATTCTGGTTTTAAACTCCACTTCCCTTACTGTCAAAGCTTGACTTCAGATGATTAAAACCTTTTAACCTCATTTATTTATTTTACCATTACATTATGAGCCTTAAAGCTAGTATATAATTTTCAGTAAATTCAATAGTTATTGGTGTTATCATAGCAACAAGTGGTGATTAGTATGCTTTTGTTTTATCTTGCTTTACTTGCTTTTAACCTTCATTATTGTTTTATATCTGCATTTATTTAACACTCGTAATTATAACTATATCACTAATGTTTTTGGTCCAAAATATGTTTTTACTTTGCTTTTAATTTCTCATTATTTATATGATTACATATACCTTTAAATGCAGTAATATCATAATGATTTTCAATTAGTGGTTGTTACATAGCAACAAGTGGGATTAGTTATGCTTTTGTTTTTATTCTGCTTTACTTGTTTATAAATTTCCTCTATGTTTTTACTGTGTACTTTTTTTGCTTTAAACTCATTTGTTTTATCTGGCTTCATATTCGCCTAAAGCCCCAATTGACTCGGCTTTCTTTGACCTTTGTGTTTTAATAACTTTATTTTTTTGAATTTTATTTTTATTTTTATGTTTATTTTTATTTTTTTTTATTTATTTTTTTATTTTATTATTTTTATTTTTTTATTATATTATTTTTTATTATTATGTCTTATTTGTTATTTTTTTTTTTATTTCAATGCTTTATTTATATTATTTATATTTTTTGTCACATTCTTTTTATATTTTTTTTTTTTTTTTTTTTTACATATTCAACATTTTACAACTATATTTCTATTCACATTTTTTTTTTTTTCTTCACACTTTTAAATCGACATTTTTCATGGGTCTATTTCAAGGACACGTCACATCACGTCACTATACTCCTTATCACACATTAACGTATTATTTTATTAAACATTTTGTTTTTTAATTTAATACAACGTTTCATTTATTTATTTACTTCATTTCAATTATAACCAATATATATTTCAAAGTTTTAAAGATCATCATTCAATAATTCAATTTCATTTTTTTTGATACATAGAATTTTATTTATTTTCTGTTATATTTACTTTTTGTGTTTATATATATAATATTTATATTTTATTTATATATATTTTTATATATTATTATTATTATATTTTTTATATATATATATTATATATATATATATTTTATATATATATATTTAATGATTAAATATAATTCTCTGTACCAATCAACATATCTGCGGAGTATTTAGAGATATATCTCAATAAAATAAGTCATAAAGAAAGGATCATCCTAATTTTTGGAGTCAGTTAAAGGATTCCTTATCTTAAAACCTTAATTGCAATTTGTTCCATCTCAAGCATGGTCAAAGAGGAGTCAAGATTTATTTAAAATATTAAAGAACCTCGCCTACATTGGACATTTTTAGCCAATTAAAAGATCTTAAAACACTCTACATCCAATTAGAAATTTTAGGCCTATAACTTTATGTTATTTATTCTCACATTTTTTATCTATGAAAGAGGTCATTTCTGGAAATATTATTTGACCTGTTGTATTTTAGACCTAAATTCTGTCTCTCCGGGTTTTTACAAAATGTGTGCTATTCCTTTTAAGTCGTCATAGTACTCATTTTTATATATTTTTTTTTTTTTTTGTAATTTTTTTTTTTTTTTTTTTCTTTTTTTATTTTTTTTTTTTTTATTTTTTTTTTTTTTTTTTTTATTTTCCTTCTTTACATTTTACAGAACTGAAGGTCTAGTTTCGTGTATCTTTTAAGGTAGTTGTGTTTTTGTTTTTTCTCTCCTTTTGAAATGTCAATTGTTATCTATATGATACTGCTGTCTAGGCTTATAGTATATAATAGATATTTTATAAATGAAATTTCTTAATTATTTATATATATATTTTTGATATATATTTTAGTTAACATTCTTTTTTTGAGTCTAATATATTTATTTTAATGTTGTGATAATTGTTTATTTTTTAATATAAAAACCTATAGAATGTATTTAATATATATTACCATGTTATGTTTAATGAGAAGAACTTATTGTTATTTATTGAGTGTTTTTATTCAATTGGCTTAATGATGTATGTAAAGCAGTAATATATGTTCAATTAGAACTATAACGTTGTCATATGCTTTGTGTATGAGTGTTCTAGTGGGCTTGCCTTACTGATTTTCTGATTTATTGCTTTAAGTATGCTTAAAAGTATATATCAAAAATAATATACAATAGCTGAAAATTTCTTAGTAAAATTATATTTTAAAAAATACTTGAAATGTTATTATAAATTTATATCCAATAAGGAATAACAGTTTAATATAAATTCTTTGTTCTAATAAGATAATGATGATATTATATGTAAGTTTATGTAAATAACTTGAAATTTTTTAGTTATTATATTGAATGAGTATATATATTATTTCGCAAGTAAATTTAATAATCAAATTATTGTTTTTATATTAAATGTGATTTGTATGTGTAGAGTGTGTGTGTGGCGTGTGTGTGCGTGTGTTGCGCTTGGCTTGTGTCTCGCGCGCTGCGTGTTGTGTTGTTTTGTGGGTTGTGTGTTGTGTGTTGTGTGTGTGTGTGTGTGTGTGGTGTGTGTGTAATTTTTTGTGCTTATTTTAGTATATCAATAGCATGAAGTTATTACCTATATATATATTAATAAATAATATATAATCTATTAAAAAATAATTAAAATTAATAAAATATATAAAACAGATAAATAAACAACAAATTAACATATTAATCTCTATAAATAAATAGGGATTTAAATTATAAACTAAATATACATAATTATTTTTTAATTATATTCGATATGTTAAATGTCTTATTAAATACATATAGTTATAAGTATATATATAACACTGTGTAAATTTACAATATTGAGTTTTAATGCAGTAAAGCAGTAAAACTAATAAATGCAATACTAATTCATCCTTAGTTTGGCTTATGTACTTACCTTTTTCTATTTTTGATTTACTCTGATTTATCTGCTCTTAGTGTATAGTATATGTTTAATAAATTATTATGATTTATAAGCATGTAAAACATATGTAGTAAAGCAGTATAATTCTATCATAGAGTTTAATACCATGTAATTGCAGTAAAACATATGAGTTAAATGCAGTAAAGCAGTAAACAAAAAGCATACTAAATTCCGCCTTGTGCTTTCTTGTAATATCTATCCTCTATTGATTTACTTGATTTACTGCTTTTTAAGTTATAAACATATTTTAGTAAAACAAATGAGTAAAGCAGTAAAACATATTAGAGTTAAAGCAGTAAAATCATATGAGTTAAAGTTAAAGCAGTAAAAACATATGAGTTAAAGCAGTAAAGCAGTTAAAATAAAATCAATATCTAATCCCTGTATCGCTATTTTGTAACACCTCTATTGTATTTACTGATTTACTTGCTTTAAGGTATGTAATGTTAATAAATATATAGTTAAATGCAATAAAAACATATATATTTAAATCAGTAAAGCATATTTAACAAAGACATATTTAAATATCCCCCTTGGTGCTTTAGTCAATTGTGAGCTATTTGATTTTATGAATTTTACTGCTTTAAGTTATTTTATATGTATATGTTTTTTAATAAATAATGGTTTAAGTAGATAGTTAAAAATGAAATGACTCATATGTATTAATTTGTATAAATTGATAAATTTTTTGAATAGTTTACATGATATCACAACTATGAAATATGTGTAAATAATATATTAATAGTTTTGATTTTGTTGAATTACAATTTTAGGATTGCGAAAATGTTTTTAATAAAAAATGTATTAGTTTGAAATTAATATATTGAATTGATCTCATAGTTATTTATTTATATTTTCATTCGCCACGGGAATATTGCGCCTTGCGGCTTTTCACTTAGCGGCGGGGGGTACGCGGGAAAATTATTTGGCGCCTGAGGGCGCACGCGGCGGGCGGGTTTCGCGGAAATATTGATGGCCTTGCGACGTTCTGACGCGGTTGCTGGCATACGCTTGCTCGTCGGCATCCTGCTGGCGGTCTGTCTGCTGTTGGCCTTTGGGGAGGTTCGGGCAATGCTGCTGCCTGGTTGGTTTTTTTCAGCTTATGACCTTATGGGAAGTACATTAATATTAACTCTGTTTTATGATGTGTGGTATATATTTAAGGCTAGAAAAGGTTAGAAAATGCATCATATAGATGAACCATATTAAAGTTGAGGTATTCATATGATGAGTCATCAAAATGATGCCATCAATAGAATTGGTGGCATTCAAAATATCGAGTGTGTGCAGTTGTAATTTGTAATTGTTGTAAGTGTATCTATGTGTGTGTGAGTGTATATGGGCTAGTGTAAAGCGTGTATGTATGTAAGTGCTTATAAGTGTGTTCATTTATTTGTTTTTTGATGTTAATGTTAAGTTGTCTAATGGTTATGTGTAAGTGTTTTTTATAAGTGCGCTATGTGTACAATTTGTAGGTTTGGTGTGTTTGTGTTTGTTGTATAGCGTAGTGTAATGATGTGTATCTGTGTGTTGAGTTGTAAGTGTTATGTTCTAGGCATTGTGGTTGTGTAAGTATATTATATATATTATATTTATTTTTTTATTTTATATTATATTATTATTTATTTATAATTTTTATATTATTAATTATATATATATTTTATATATTATTTTTTTATATATTATTTTATTATTATTATATTTTTTTTATTTTTATTATTTATTTTTTGGTTCCCTATATAGTGTTAGATAAAAGAATAACTTTATTAAGTAGGATATGCATCCTTACAATCTTGTAATATTATCTATCCAATTCGATTTCCTTTATACGCTTATATCTAGGGGTAGACAACCTCATTATTAGGTTGCTTTATTTAGCTCAGGGGTAGGTCTAGAAAAGGCTTGAAAAAGTGGCTATCTTTTTTTTGTTTTAAGATTTTATTGCCATTTTTATTTATATATATATTATTATTATTATATTTTATATTATATATATATATAATATATATAATATATAATTTAATATATATTATATTATATATTATTATATATATTTATATTATATATTTATATATTTATTTTATATATATATATTTATTTATATATCTTTATATTATTTTTAATGTTATTAACTTTATTTATTAAAATAATATAATATAATGTTTAATATTAATATTCAGTGTATATCTTGTGCATTTTAGCACAGACTATCGTCCATGGTATTTTACTAAAAAAAACTCTCCTAATTATTTATTGTCCTATTATTTGTTTGTAAATACTAACATTCCTTCATAAAAATTTGAAATTCTGATTCATTATTTTTTAATGATTTTACTCTTTATTCCAGCGACCTACACTTTGAATATCTCTCTATAAGCTGATCATTTGAAAACAACGTAATACTCATTGTGATTAAATACGTTTAGTTATTGTGATAATAGACAATGCATGTTTCGATGAAGAATACTATAATATGTAATGTAATCTTTTGTGCATCCGTGATAATTTATGTTATTTTATCAGGATATTATAAATTTATGCATTATTATTTAAATAAAAACGTTTTTACATAAAATGAAATAATCCCTATTATTTCACATGTTTCGTATTGCTTTTCGTATACATGCATCTCTCTTGTTCACTTCATTTTCTGACATTTGGCAATATTATTTATCCTCATTACACATGAGGTTTTTCCCTGGTATAGCATTTTTTATATATTATATTATTATTATTTTATTTTTTTATTATTTTTTTATTTATATATTTTTTATATTATATATTATTTATATATATATTATATATATACTATATTATATAATATTATTATATATATTATATTATATTATTATTTATATATATATATTATTTATATATATATTTATTATATATATTATTATATATTATTATATTTATGCGGTAATTGGATGAATGTATAACGACCTAGATGATCTAAGAGAGATACGTGAACGTTGAAAATAGTCGATGATTTCTGTACGAAAAATTATATAATAGTTTTTGTTTTACGTACTTTATATAAGTATATCATCTTATTTTTTATTTATAAGTTTACACCTCACCTTGTATGTATGTAAGCTCTGGTTAAACTGTGAACTGTTATTTAATGCTGTTAACTAGGAGTATGAGTTAAAATTTGATGCTTTCTTATGAACAAATTTCTTAATTGTCATAAGTTTTTTAGAACCCCTTTCTTTCATTATGTTATGATAAGTGGAAAGCCTCTTGTACTAGGGCCTGGTTAAAAAGAATATTTGGTTTCGTTGACGGTTTGGCCCAACCTCAAATGAGACATTATTCTTTTATAATATTTAAAATTTGTATTTCTCTTATATCATAAATGCTTGTGAAAAGGTATTGTATTTTAAGGCTTTAGAAATTTGATTAATATATATATATTTTATTTTTATATTATATATAATTATTAATATATTATTTATATAATTTATATATTTTATATTTTATTCTTTTATATTACATATATTTATTTTTTTTTTTATATATTTTTATTATATTATATGTTTTTTAACATAGTAATATTTATTTTATTTTATATATTTTTATGGTAATGACGAATTGAAATATACTGTGTGTGGTTTCTCTTAAGATTTTGAACTTATGTAATAGTAATAAATTGGATATCTGTTTTTTTTCGTAAAATATATATACTATAAATCATTGAATTTCTTCGTTAATTTCAATTTTATAAATAATAATTAATTTCCACTTGTAAAGCCGTATGTATGAAAATACAACATAGCGTATAGACTATCTATTCTACGCTTAGTTCTTTAGCGACGATTGCGTATCAACTCCTTTCAATAGCGTTTTGCGTGAGGTCTGTTCGGTGACAATGGCGGCGTCGGAAACCAATAAACAGCCGCGACGATCTAGCGGGCCTGTCAAACCAACGACTTGTGCCTGCGACGGATTTGTTAAAAACGATTTAACTGCAAATCTTCTCTCCATGAACGATGTGGCGGGCGGATTTGCTCTAAAACGAAGATCACGCGACTCCCACGACTGGTTTTTAATCAAGACACATCGCAATTTTATGTAATATTATCAAAATGACCATAAAACTAATTCTAGTGCAACGAAAAAACAACAATTTTGTTACTTTTTAAAAAAAAAAAAAGCCGCTTGAAAAGAACGTGAGTAATTATATACTTATACTAGATTATGAACGTAAATTGTGTAAAAATAAAGAGGGGGCTCCCTCCCATATTAGGGGTGTAATCCCATCCCCCATTTCTAAAACACCATAAATAAAAATCACCCGGGAAGGTACGTGAGTTTGTTAAACGGGAAATGATGTCATCCATCATTCCTAAATATCCATGAACGTACATGAGTATTAAAAAAAATTATAATATATATAAAAAAAAGGTAAAAAGTGTCTAAATATAGCAAAAATGGGGTAAAAAGTGCCTGAAATATATAAGATATAAAATTGCTTTTATAATGGTCCCAGGAAGGTTCTGAGTAATAAAAAAGCCGCTAAAAATATATTTTATAAAAAGGCTAAAAGTGGCCTAAAATATAAGAAAAAAGCTAAAAAGTGCTTTGCCAACATATATAGAAAAAAATATCGATAATTGCTAAGTGAAATTATATAGATAATATATGCTTATATAAAAAAAAAAGTCCAGTAAGTTACCTGATTATTAAAAAAATACATTGCTGTATCTGATTCATGCTCGTATTACCCATCTTGGTTTAGTTTTTATGGGTTGTGGTAAGACTCGAATGTCATGTTTACCTCCTATACTTACTCGCTCATTCTTCAACTCTGTCGTGTATCTCATTTATAGTATATTTCTGGTGAAGTAAAAACATTCAAGTAATTCCACATCCTCTATTACTTACCTTTTTTTATTTTTTTTTTCATGATCTAGCTCCGTGAGATTTCTACCTCTTCCTAGTTGAAAATTTGAAGTTGATGTTGTCATTCATATATTTTTTGGATCGAATGGAAAAATAAAATATCTGGTAGCACGTGTAACTAAACATCACTTCAGAAAATTGAACTTCGGTACGCTGTGTTATTGCAGTAGGAACTAATCGTTTGAACCTGCTGTGTACCTTCCCAAGGGTTAATATCTTCGAGGATAAATTTAAATTTCGGGTAAGTCCAAATACGTACTTAAATACGACTATATTCAGTACTCATTTTTTCTTATCTTTTTGGATATATTATATATACTTATTTATATTTATTTTTTATTTATCTATATATATTTATTATTTTATTTATATATTTTTTTTATTTTTTATATATATTTATATATATTATATTATTTTATTACTATATATATATATAATAATATATATATTATATATAGTAATATATATATATTACGTGTCGGTATGTGTGTGGGAATCAGAATCATAGAGGTGTAAGTAAAAAAAAAAATATGTGCAGTGAGTAACACATCTATCTTCAAGTTATTTGTAGGAAAAGTTTTGAAAAATTGGTTTGTTTGTTCATCTTTGGTGCGAAATTGGTAATTGGAAATTAAAATAACCTTATAACTTTTTCTCAACAACTTCAACTTTCATGTCATTTTTTCAAAAAGTACTTTTTTTTTCACTTACATTCTTTTACTTTCACACACCTACATGCAGACCTTACATATATATCACTACCTAATATATATATAATATAATATATATATTAGTGTAATCATATTATTTTATTCCACTGATAGGGCAGAGCTCACTATTATATTTTTACCTATATCATTATATATATAAGCATGTGGGGTGATATATATATTATTATTAATATAGTAAGTATATATAGTATATATATCCTGTTTCGGTTTGGCAAACGCCAGAGGCCTTCCAAGGTCCACCAGAGATGGGAAAATTCAAGAGGAAAGGTCAATTTAATGGCCGCTCTATTCAGGGGATGTATGCGAAATGAGAGTTCAGGAAGAGCAGTGTCCACTACTGTATTAAACGGTAGTATAAGGAGAAAACGATGAAGAATCCAAAATAGCAAGAATGACAACTTCGGAGAGAGAGAGAGAGACGAGAGAAGATAGAGAAGAGAGAAGAGAGAGAGAGAGAGAGAGAGAGAGAGAGAGAGAAGAGAGAGAGAGAGAGAGAGATGAGAAGAAGAGAAAGATTATAATCATCTAAAAAGAAAATTAAAAAACTATAGGTAAGAGTATACTATATTATTTATATATAATATATATATATATATATATAATATATATATATATATATATATATATTATTTTATATATTTCATATTATATTATTTATTATATTATATATATATATATATATATTATATATATATATATATATATATATGGTAGCTCAGTGGATTAAAACGAGTCTTTTTTTTTTCGTTTGAAGATCGTAATTTTCCTCTCGTGAAAGCGAGAGTTCGAATCTCTATCTGGCAACCTAAACAGACACAAAAAATTGCCGTCCGTAGGAGATTTTCTGTAATATTTAATTATAGTTAACGGTTATTGTGAATTACACTAATCTCAATACCCACACATCGCTAAAAACATAGCCAACACACATACAACAGGAGCAATCTATTATAACATACAAAATCACACTCTCATACTCATGGTTCTTCTAGCATACGAATATCTGCTCATTTGGATGCGAAACCACGTCCACGGTTGCTAAAATTTTTAAATGCGTTGACCCGAAGCAGGGTTTGCTATCAGGCCTAGATAATCTTTGCATTCTAATCCACTTGGTTAGGTAATACATGTAACACAATTTCCAAGACCCTACTGAACCCCCAAATTCATGAGGTAGAGGTTCGATGGCAACAAACTAACTAACTAACTAACTAACTAACTAACTAACTAACTAATGAACTAACTATCACTAACGTAACTCACCCACTAAACTCACTAACTCATAAACTGCCACTCACTAACTGCACTAAACGTAACTAATAACTAACTAATACTTAGCTAAACTAACTATACTAACTAACTAACTAAACTAACTAACTAACTCTAACTAACTAACTAACTAACTAACTACTAACTAACTAACTAACTAACTATAACAACTAACTAACTAACCTAACTAACTCTAACTAACTAACGTCTAACTAACTAACTACTAACTAAGCTAACTAACTAACTAACTAACTAACTAACTAACTAACTAACTAACTAACTAACTAACTAACTAACTAACTAACTAACCTAACTAACTAACTAAACTAACTAACTAACTAACGTAACTACTATACTAACTAACTACTACTAACTAACAAACTAACTAACTACTACTAACTAAACTAACATACACTAACTAACTAACTACTAACTACTAACTACTAATTAACTAACTATACTAACTAACTACTAACTAACTACTGAACTAACTAACTAACTAACGTAACTTAACCTAACTAACTAACATATTAACTAACTATTACTAACTAACTAACTAAACTAACTAACTACTAACTTACTAACTAACTAACTAACTACTAAATCTAACTAACTAACTAACTACTAATAAACTACTAATAACTATAACTAACTAACTATAACTAACTAACTCTCCTCTCTTCTCCTCCTCTCTCTCTCTACTTCTCTTTCCCTCTATTATATTATTATATATATATATTTATTCATAATATATATATATGTATATATTATCTATATTATATATATATATATATATATTATATATATTCTAGATTTTGTTTTTATTATTTTACATCCTATTATCGAAGAAACTTACCTTTTATATTCTTGAAGCATTATTTTTTATTTATAAAACTCCCACTTTTAATTTAAGAACAACAAAAACAGTGTTTCTGTAAAAAGTTTTCAATTTTGTGTATTTATTTATTTAATTTAATTTATTTTATTTATTTATTTATTTATTTTATTTTTGGGCTTATTTTTATTATTATTATTATTGAGTTGGATTTATTATTAGTATTATTATTATTATTATTATTATTATTATTATATTATTATTATTATTATTATTATTATTATTATTAATATTATTATTATTATT